>NW_021025967.1:733194-758981 GCF_004153795.1 Camellia sinensis
CAACAACATCAATGCCCAAGTAAATGCAACAAACATACAAGGCAAGATACAAACAACTATGCGAGATTGGTCTTAAACCAATTTGGGCAGCCTCCCCCCTTCAATAAGCCCAAATCAGCGGCCAAAATGCCTTATGGAGATGAGCGACAAAAGACATTACAAACATGGCATGCCAAATTGGCCTAACACTTAAACAATGAAGGGGCAACTTTTAAGCAACACTTAAAAGAAGCATAAGCATGCAAAATGTTGACAAACATTACATGCTCTGAAATGATGCTAAAGGTGATGCCAAATCCACATGAATAAGCGAAGCATGCCATGATTAAGGCTTAAGGCTTTAAAACTAGGCAAGGACTTGAGACCAAAGCTACACAAAACAAGAGCATATGGCAAGAATCCCAAAACAGTCCTACAGATCATGGCAAATTAAGCTAAAACATGCCAATGAACCAGCTAAACAAAGAGGGCAAGGCATGAGGCATTAACAAAGGACCACAAAAGAGGCATTACTCTACACCTAATACAACCAAACATGCGCATGATTTAGGCGATCAAAAACAGAGGTTATGGGCCATGTCAAAGGAGCCCAAAAGCCAGTTAGTGGCATCCCAAATAACCCAAATCATCGTTGCCACCATGTCACATCTCATGAAGGCATACAAAAAAACAACCCTAACTCTTAAAATTAAAGGCAGTATAATAAATTGCAAGCATATTGAGCATGACGAAAGGCGCACTGAAATATTCATTAACTAATGGGTGCCAACCACTGAAATGATGAAATAGACCACGGCAGAGGAGCCAACACCAAAGCCATAACAAGCAAGATTACATGGTAGCTATACAAAGCAAGTCATGGATGACCCAAACAACCAAAATCAGACCTAAAGCATGCATAAAAACTTCATGGAGTCAAGCCAAAATCATGCTAGAAACAAAGCTCAAAGCACACAACATATTAGGGCAATTTCATGGAATTACAAGACAAGTATACAAAGCATGTATGGCATGTCTAAACCAACTTTGGACAGAGGTATACCATGGCAAAATAGCACCAAATACCCTTTGAAATAAAGCCAAATAAAGCTATGTACACATGCTACAACACAAGCCACTTATGCTAGCATTAAAGACAACATTCAGGACCTCAAAACCACCTCTCCACCACTAAAAATCCTCTGGATTTCAGTGGTAGAGAGGTCATGCAAAGAACAAAACAATGGCCAAAAGGTATGGCCTAAAACAAGGCCTAACAAGGCCTTGACAACCCCAAACCTCAGAGTGACCTTAAACAAAGTTCAAAAGAAAGTAAAAAAAAAACTTTTCTCAGTTATACACTAAGCTTAAAAATAGATGCAAGGTAGGTTAAAAGCTTGTGCAAAAATGGGGAATAAAAAGGTAAGTTTCTCACCCTTGTAGACTTTCTTCAAGAACACCACTCCAGCACTTTTTCTGAGTTTAAATCAACCCAAGAACCCGAAGATCAGCCTCAAGGGACCTCAGCTCCAAAGCATGGTGTAACACTAGGTGTCTTAGTGCAAAACTAAGAACAAAAACACCTTTAGGACACTTTTACACACACACAAATGCAAAGAGAGAGAACTATAGAGATATATAGATACAAAATCTCTAACCCTAATTCTCTGAACCTCTGAAACCCTTGAAGAGGGAGGAGAAGCTCCCTCTTTATAGAATCCCAATCTTGCAAAGCTTCCAAAACAAGCTAAGCAAGAGACAAATCACTCCATACACGTGTATGGAGGGGGTGAATTGTGCTTGCCAACTGGCACTAAAAATCTGCATAAAGTATATGGACAGGGGTCAGCTGAAAAATATAGCCGATTGACCAACAAAAATGGCCGGCCAACCAAAAACAATGCCGACCGACCAAAATATTTGGCTGGTAACAAGAAATCTAGGCCGGTGGCCTCAAGCCAAGGCCAGTGAGGTGTGGGGATGGCCAACAAGCCATTTCCTGCCCTTAGAAGCAAAAAAACAAGTGTTTGGTATACAACCAAGCATAAAACAAAAAGTCAAGAGGTCTTGAGGCAAGACGCGCAACCGAAACATCCGAGAACTCAAGACAAATACGAACAAAGATTATCATCGAGTGTTCAAACAATGACGTCCAAGTCTTGAGGACAGTAAAAAATGGGGTGTCTACAGTGGGTAGAACCAGAGTCAAACAACACATAAGCAGAATGACCTTGAACAGTAATTGTACCGGACACCACTGTTGCAGTATTTTGCACGTCCCCCGGAACCAATGCAAATACTCTTCCATGTCTAGTGGTGTCCTTATTATTGGCAGGCTTTGCAGCTGACTTTGCACTTGGAGCTGGTGTTGAACCTACTGAACTTGTAGTAGTTCTATTCCCATTCTACGAATTTCTCTGAGGACAGTCTTTTACCAGGTGACCTGTATTACCACACCTGAAACATGCTCCAGTCGCCCGATAGCAAGTTCCACGATGTTTCCTTCTACATTCTGAACAAATGGGGGCTCAGTCACGAGTAGGGGTGGAAGCACTAGAGGTTCCTTAATTCTGCTTCTTGTTTGGTGGAGTGGTTGGCCCCTTTGATAATTGAGTGTTCTGCCATTTCCCTTCCATTCAGAAATTTGATTTTGGGCAGCAATGTTTCCTTCTTCCATGACAGCTCTTTCTATTACATCTACATATGTGGGTAGCTTCAACACGTTGATTCGATCAAGAATAGCATTCCGCAATCCCCCCTCGAACTTCCTCGCCTTCTTATAATCTGTATCCACCATGTAAGGTACAAACCGGGCTAATTCTGCAAATTGAGCTTCATACTCCGTAACTGTCTTATTCCCTTATTTGGGAGTTTCAAACTCAATCACCTTTTTATCCCGCATGCACTGTGGAAAATATTTGTCATAGAAGAGTTCCAGGAATCGAGTCC
The DNA here is from genome assembly GCF_004153795.1 of Camellia sinensis. Taxonomy (NCBI): domain Eukaryota; kingdom Viridiplantae; phylum Streptophyta; class Magnoliopsida; order Ericales; family Theaceae; genus Camellia; species Camellia sinensis. The sequence goes on from NW_021025967.1 coordinate 736,123, forward strand.
AAGTTAACACTTGATGTTTGACTCTTGTAAGCATCCACCACTTACGTCCTTCATCTTCGAGGGTGAAAGTAGCCAATTGTACCTTCTGAGCTTCAGTACATGGGAACACCTCAAATAGTTTTTCCACACCCAATACCCATGCTTCAGCTTTCATCAGATCAATTCCCCCTTTAAATGTTGGTGGCTTCATCTTCTTGAATTCCTTTGTGAGAGTGATAGTTCGGTCCTCAGCATAATGGTCTTGCATCACAGGCGGAGGTATCGGGGGCGGTGGCGATTGTGGTTGTGGCTGTTGTTGTTGTTGTTGTTGCCGTAAGGTCTCCGCCATCTCCATGATCATTCTTTCCATTCTGTCCAGCCGTGCGGAGGTAGAATCCTCTGGACTTTCCATCCTTGTTCTCACCGTGTTCTACATAACAATCAATTACAATATACACCAGAGATATAGTAATAAACATGAATAATAATCATTTCAAAATGCTTGCTAACAGATATTACAGAGACGTATCACGTTGTTATCAATCATTTCATACGCACCAAAAACATCATGCATGATGCCTAAGTCTTTTCTAGACATCCTAAGGCTCAATGGATCTGTGTGTGAGATAACAACTCGTGCTCTGATACCATTTGTCACACCCCAAACTCGCCCCTAAAAGTTTGGGCATGACCAACTCGATAATGGTATCAAAACTCAATAATTATAAAATATGGGGCCTGAATGGAAGCAATCATCGAGGTAAAACAACATCCATAAACATGAGTCACAAGCCCAATTGGATCCTTACTCTTTCCAAATTCATAACCATACCCAATTTTTTCAAAATTCTAATAATATTTAGTTTTACAAATATACATATAATCTTCTAAACACATGATGGAGTTCACACACTCAAAATGAGATGATAACGTGTAATTCCTTCCCATATAACTCAATATACTTCCAAATCAATCAAACACAAGAGATATCATTCCAATTACTCAATTAACACATAATTGAGCTGTATAATAACCCTAACCTACATGATGGAGAGGGATTCTTACTCAAGTCAAAGAAAGGAATCATTTTAGGTCGAAGGAACATACCTTGAATTCAAATCACCAAAATCTTCCTCAATTAACCAATCTTCTACCTTGATGAAGCCTTTTCTCATTTTTCTCCCTCTTTACACTCTCTCTTTCTCTTTGAAGAGCTATTTCTAAGTGATACACAAAAGACCAACTAATATATAATTGGGTTATTTAAGGGTTAGACCCAAATTAATCAGTTTAATCCTTCCGAATCAGATTTTTACAGAAATTCATATTAAGAACTAAAAATTATGCTCATCACAATGATAAAGTCAATTTCGGATTATTAAGCTTCTAACGTTTTCAATTTCTGCTCCAAACTTCACAATTGTAACAGATTTTTTTCTTGATTAACAAATATAATTCCCTAACCATATCATTCACACAATTATATTTAATTTCACATGAAATTCCACATTAACCAGATAAATACACATAATAGGGGACAGAAAGTATACCAGAAAGCATATAGAGGGTCGGGTTATTACACTCTCCCTCCCCTTAAACAAGTTTGATCCCTCAAACTTGTTTTACCTTATGACAGAAACAGTTCCGGATATTGGTGTTGCATTTCGTCTTCTTTTTTCCAAGTAGCTTCGGTTCCGTAATGTTCTTGCCATTCAAATTTTACCATTGGAATCACCCGATTTCGTAATTGTTTCACTTGCCGATCTAGAATTTGAATTGGTTTCTCTTCATAAGTTAATTTATCGTCTAACACAACTTGATGGTAATCTATGACATGAGACGGATCCGAAAGGCAAGCTCGCAACATAAATATATGGAACACATTATGCAATTGGCTCATACTGGGTGGAAGGGCAATTTGATAAGCCATCGAACCCACTTTCTCCAGAACTTGGAATGGACCAACATATCGGGGTGTTAACTTACCCTTTTTTTCGAATCTTGGGTGCCCCTTCATTGGCGTAACTTTTACGAAAACGTGACTACCTACTTCAAACTCCAAATCCCTTCATCGATTATCCGCATAACTCTTTTGCCTACTTTGTACAGTTTTCAACCTTTCTTGAATAGTCTTAATCTTTTTGGTAGTCAATTGCACAATTTCAGGCACTAATAATGATCTATCCCCAACTTCGGCCCAACACACGGGGGAGCGACACGGTCTTCCATATAAAGCTTCATAAGGTGCCATCCCAATGCTCCAATGGTGACTATTATTATACGCAAATTCCACCAATGGTAGATGAGTTTCCCAACTCCCCTGAAAATCCAAAACACACATCCGTAACATATTTTCTAAGGTTTGTATTGTTCTCTCGGATTGTCCATCTGTCTGAGGGTGCAAAGCTGTGCTAAACTTTAACTCTGTCCCCATAGCATTCTGCAAACTTTGCCAAAATCTCAACACGAATTTCGGGTCCCTGTCTGACACAATTGAGACTGGAACACCATAGAGTCTTACAATTTCATTCACATAAATTATAGCAAGTTTATTTGCATTGTATTGAGTTTTCACAGGTAGGAAGTGGGCAGATTTAGTTAACCGATCTACAATGACCCATATAGAGTTCATATCTCGAGAAGTCCGTGGCAACCCTACAACAAAATCCATAGTCAGATGTTCTCACTCTCACTCCGGGATTAGCAGGGGTTAAAGTAACCCTGCCAATCTCTGGTGTTCTGTCTTTACTTGCTGACATTGCAAACATTTAGAGATGAATTCCACTATTTCCTTCTTCATATTCGGCCACCAAAAATGTAGCTTTAAATCTCGATACATCTTGGTACTCCCGGGATGTACTGAAAATTTTGAGGCATGTGCCTCTTTCATCAAATTCTTTTTAATTTTTGACACATTGGGAACACACACTCTGCCTTGAAACTTGAGCACTGAATTTGCAAGATCGAATCCAGGTCTTGGTTTGGTTTCTAACTCATCACGAATCTTTCTCAAAGATTCATCTTCCATCTGCCGCATTTTAATTTCTTCAATCAATGTCGGTTGGACTATCATTACTGCTACCATAACATCCTGTTCATGTGTCATAAGATCTACATTCATTCTTTCCAATTCAAATAATAACTCCTTTTGCCCCGTAAACAAATTTGCCAAATTTCCCATACTTTTCCGACTAAATGCGTCTGCAACCGTATTAGCTTTACCACGATGGTAATAGATCTGCAAATCATAATCTTTAATAAGTTCTAACCACCGCCGCTAACGCATATTTAACTCTTTTTGGGTAAAGAGGTACTTAAGGCTGTTATGATCAGTAAAACTTCACAGGGAGTGCCATACAGATAATGTTGCCATATCTTTAAAGCAAAAACCACTGCTGCTAGCTCAATATCATGTGTGGGGTAGTTCTTTTCATGGGGTTTAAGTTGTCGTGAAGCATAAGCGATGACTCTCCCATTCTGCATAAGTACACAACCTAGCCCTTTATAAGATGCATCGCTGTAGATTACAAACCCTTCAGTGCCAGATGGTAAAAGGCAAGAACCGGAGCTGTCGTTAACTTCGTTTTCAATTCCTGGAAGGCAGATTCCCGCTGTTCTGACCATTCAAACACAATTCCTTTATGAGTCAGTTGAGTAAGTGGCACAGCGATTTTGGAGAAATCTTGAACAAACCTCCAGTAGTACCCGGCTAAACCCAAGAAACTGCGCACCTCAGTCACATTGGTAGGAGTTGGCTAATTCACGATTGCCTCAATTTTATGTGGATCAACAGAAACTTCTTCCTTCGTTATCACATGCCCCAAAAATGCTACCTTATGTAGCCAGAACTCATATTTCTTCAGTTTACCATATAGCTTCTTGTCCTGAAGCATCTGAAGAATTAACCGAAGATGGTTCTCATGAGCTTTTGCATTCTTGGAATAGATAAGAATGTCATCGATAAACACTACTACGAATTCATCCACGTATGGCTTGAAAACACGATTCATCAAATCCATAAATGCCGCCGGTGCGTTAGTAACTCCAAAGGGCATAACCAGAAATTCATAATGGACGTATCGAGTTCGGAAAATAGTTTTCTCCACATCATCAGCTTTAACCTTCAATTGGTGATATCCGGATCGTAAGTCAATTTTTGAAAGACTTGTGCTCCTTGTAACTGGTCAAATAAATCATCGATGCGTGGCAACGGGTACTTATTTTTGATTGTTACCTTATTAAGCTCCTCGTAATCTATACATAATCGAAGTGTTCCATCTTTCTTTTTCACAAAAAGGACTGGTGCACCCTAAGGAGAGATGCTCGGGCGAATGAACCCTTTATCAAGTAAATCTTGTAACTGAATCTTCAACTCTTTCATCTCAACCGATGACATTCTATACAGAGTTTTAGAAATGGGTTGAGTCCCTGGCACTACTTCAATTGTAAATTCAGTTTCACGGTCTACTAACTCCCTTGGTAATTCTTCCGGAAAAGCATCTGGAAGTTCACAGACAACTGGAATCATATCATTACCCCCACTCGTTGATTGCCCCTCCAAAACACTACACAAATACCCTTGACACCATTCTTGTAACAATTTGCAGGCTTTCATTGCAGAAATTAAGTAAGGAGGAGAAATTACTTCATGCCCCTTAAAAGTAAATTCTAGCTGCCCCGGAGGGTGGAAACTAATCTGCTTGGTCATAAAATTAATAGTTGCTTGATACTCACTTAGCCAATCCATCCCCAAAATGAGGTCAAAATGAGTCATGTCAAGAGGTAACAAGTTGGCATATACTCGGGCATTCCCAATTAAGAGTTCACACGGAAGATAAACAGAAGTACAGACCATAGAATCCCCCAAGGGTGAAGTTACACACAACACATAAGGTGGAAATTCCACAGATCTATCTAAATTTTGAACAAACATTTTTGACACAAAAGAGTGGGTATAGACGTCCCCGAACATCCCGGGAGGGAATCCCCGTTTTGTTCATTTGGGCTCACTACAGTTCGGACTCAAATTGTCACAGTTCTTAATCTGATCTCACAATGTGCGATGTGAGATTGATAAATCACCAAAGAGTCTAAATCCGACAAATCGTTTTGAAAAACAGATTTTGAGAAAGAAGTGCCAAACATGGACTGCTTTGCCAGATACAGAGTCGCCACCTAAATATTTTGTTTTGGGGAAATTTAGAAAGCCCTGACTCATTGCCTAAGGCCACGTGTCCATCATCACCAAAGTTGCCTCGGCTCGGGAACTTGGGTACGATTGGGGAAGGTCAGCTATGAGCACCCCCGCTCGCCCAATCCGAAGATCGGCCTGTACTAAGCATGATATTTTGTTTTGAAAACATATGTGTTCTTATTCCAGTTAATTAGCTAGAATTTACTATGTGATGCTCACATGTCACACCCCAGACTTGCCCCTAAAAGTTTGGGCATGACCTAAGCAGAAAATGACACTTAACCTGGTTCCATAGAGGGGCCTGACCGGAAGCTGTAATAATAAGTGACATAAACTAGAAAATATGACATCCATTGAGCTACTAAGTCATGCCAAGATTATAAACATTTCATAGGACAAGCGCATCAAAAGCCAAAATACATTTGAGAGTTAGTTATTTACAGGCATATATAAATCCAACCCCGAGGTGGGGTATATAACAAAATTATTAAGTACATAATAACCTAAGCCAATAGCAAAAGTGTAAGCCATCATCTAATAACTCCACAAAAGTAGGGTCCCGACCCCAAGCTTGGCTGTGCCTAGGCTGACAAAAGTATGACGATGCCGAGTTAAGATCGACCTCCTGATTGATTACCTACAGAAACAGGCATAACACAGGGTGAGCCAAGCTCAGTGAACAATAGTACTGGTATGCTTGTAAACATAATTAATGCTGAAATCATGTAATCAGTCTGTCTCTGTACAGCTTGTTGGGACAACGTAATTGGTTTATAATCGTCATAATGTGGCCCCTGGCCTAAGAACTTCACACATTCAGAAAAGAGTCCTTGGGTTCATAATTTACAATTCATCACATAGACCTTTGGTTCTTTTTGATTCACAAGCTTACGATAGTATAAGTTCATATTTCACACATTGGCCCTTGGCCTCATAATTTGATCGTTCACAAATGGTCCTTGGCCACGTTGATTCACAATTCACAAATGACCCTTGGTCACGTAGTTTCACATTAGGGCTCGTAGCCACATTGACTCACAAATGGCTCTAAGCCACATTGATTCACAAATGGCTCTAAGCCACATTAATTCGCAAATGGCTCTAAGCCACATTGGTTCACAAGTTCACAATTGCCTTGATACATTCCATTAGTCACAAGCTTTCACATAAGATGTGTACAACATCACAACCTTTTCCAATGTTTCCACAATTTCGTATTGAATCACTTATAGCAAATATATCATTTCATGCCAACACAAGTTCGATAGTGAAGTTCGTAACGTCAAGATATAACGTCAATACATAATATGATAATACTTTCAACAAGGGTCACAACGTCAATAATAATAAATACTGAGTAGAGGTACATTGAAGTACTATTACTCACTGTGTTGTGTCGGTGCACTTCCTCTTGAGGCGTTTCTGTGTTGTGTCGGTGCATTTCCTCTTGAGGCGTTTCCTTAAGCCCAAATCCCAACCTTCTTGAGGACCTTCTCTCTCTACCCTTCAATTCTTAAGTTTAGAGTTATGAATTCCTTGGTTTTTCAAATGACCAAGAACACACACATATATTTCCACGAAGAGAGAATAAGACGAAAATCAATCATTTACACATCCGAAAATTGAAATTTCACAGAAGTGCTTAATATTGCCTAAAAATTATGCTGGTTCCAAATCTATGATCAATTTTGACTTATTAAGCCGCTAAGGCCCCCAATTTCTACTTTATCGTTCTAGTAGTAACAGATACATTTCTTTCCTAACAGATACAATTCATTCCACAAGGCATTACAACATAGTTACTTGAACTTATTTTCTTGTACAGTTTCATCTTAGGCATTTAACAGCACAGAATAAAGGACTAACATATATCACAAGCACATATGAGGGTCGCGTTGTTACACTCTCCCCCCCTTAAAAAAAGTTTGGTCCCTCAAACTTGCTTTTACCTCAAAACGGGAACAGATATGGATACTGTTGCTGCATATCCTCTTCTTTTTCCCAAGTAGCTTCAGTGCCATAATGTTCTTGCCACTCTACCTTTACCATTGGAATTTCCCGATTGGGCAATTGCTTTACTTGTCACTCCAAAATTCGAAGTGGTCTTTCTTCATAGCTTAATTTATCATCTAGTACAAGTTGATGATAGTCTATGACATGAGATGGATCTGATAGGTATCCTCGAAGCATGGAAACATGAAACACATTATGTACTTGACTCATACTCGACGGAAGAGCCACTCGGTAAGCTACCAGACCCACTCTTTCTAGAATTTGGAAAGGGCCAACATACCGGGGTGTTAATTTACCCTTTTTCCCAAATCTCGGATGTCCCTTTAACGGGGTGACTTTCATGAACACATAACTACCCACTTCAAATTCCAAATCCCTTCGTCTGTTATCTGCATAGCTCTTCTGCCTGCTTTGTGTCGTTTTCAACCTCTCTCGGATAATTTTAACCTTTTAAGTTGTTAATTGCACAATTTCAGGACCCAACAATGCCCTATCCCCAACTTCAGCCCAACATACAGGGGAACGACACGGTCTTCCATATAGAGCTTTATAAGGTGCCATCTCAATGCTCGAATGGTGATTGTTATTGTAGGCGAACTCTATCAACGGTAGATGGGTTTCCCAGCTTTCTTGAAAATCCAATACACACAATCGGAGCATATCTTCTAAAGTTTGTATGGTTCTCTCGGATTGACCATCAGTTTGAGGGTGAAAAGTGGTGCTGAACGTAAGTTCGGTACCCATAGCCTCCTGTAAACTTTGCCAAAATCTTGAAACAAATTTGGGATCCCTATCTGACACAATTGACACTGGAACATCATGAAGCCTTACAATTTCATTTATATACAGTACTGCCAGCTTATCCGCATTATATTGAGTCTTTACAGGCAAGAAGTGAGCAGACTTGGTTAATCGGTCCACAATGACCCAAATCGAATTCATACCTCGAGAAGTCCTCGGTAACCCCACAACGAAATCCATGGTCAAATGCTTCCATTTCCATTCCGAGATTGGAAGGGGTTGTAATAACCCTGCTGGTCTTTGATGTTCCGCTTTTACTTGTTGACATTGTAGACACTTAGAAACAAAGTCCGCGATCTCCTTTTTCATATTTGGCCACCAAAATTTTTGTTTTAAGTCTCGGTACATTTTAGTACTTCCCGGGTGTATTGATAATCTCGAGGCATGTGCTTTTCCTAGTAACTTCCGTTTAAGCTCCAACACATTGGGGACACATATTCGACTTTGAAACTTTAATACCGAATCTACGTAACTGAACCCCGATTTTGGTTTTGCCTCTAACTCATCATAGATTTTCCTTAAAGTCTCATCTTCCAGTTGATGTAACTTAATCTCTTCCAGCAAGGTGGGTTGAGCTCTTACTGCTGCTAGTATGGCCTCCTGTTCGCGTACCACTAAATCCATATTCATTTTATCCAGTTCGATCCTCAACTCCTTTCTTTCTACCAACAGATTTGCCAAGTCCCCCATATTCCTCCGACTAAGTGCATCTGCCACCATGTTAGCTTTACCAGGATGATATTGGATCTGCAAGTCATAATCCTTAATCAACTCAAGCCATCGTCGTTGTCGCATGTTCAACTCTTTCTGGGTAAACAGGTACTTGAGGCTTTTATGATCAGTGTAAACTTCGCAGGTTGTACCATAAAGATAGTGCCGCCATATCTTCAAAGCAAAAACTACTGCCGCTAATTCAAGATCGTGTGTGGGATAATTCTTCTCGTGGGGTTTCAGTTGTCGAGAAGCATAGGCAATAACCCTTCCATTCTGCATTAGCACACAACCAAGCCCCTTGTGCGAAGCATCACTGTAAATTACGAATCCTTCGGTACCAGATGGCAAGGCCAGAACTGGTGTTGTCGTCAATCTTGTTTTTAATTCTTGGAAAGCAGATTCCCGCTCCTCTGACCATTCGAATGCAACTCCTTTTCGTGTCAGTTGGGTAAGTGGCACAGCGATTTTGGAGAAATTTTGAACAAACCTCCTGTAATATCCAGCTAACCCCATGAAACTTCGCATCTCAGTTACATTAGTGGGAGTTGGCCAATTCAAAATTGCTTCAACTTTGTGTGGATCAACAGAGACCCCTTCCTTTGTCACCATATGTCCCAAAAATGCCACTTCTTGTAGCCAGAATTTACATTTCTTTAACTTTGCATACAGTTTCTTCTCCCGGAGTGTTTGAAGGATTAGGCGAAGATGATCCTCATGAGCTTCTGCACTCTTCGAGTATATAAGAATGTCATCAATAAAAACCACCACAAACTCGTCCAGATAGGGCTTGAAGACGCGATTCATTGGATCCATAAATGCTGCTGGTGCGTTTGTAACTCCAAAGGGCATGACCAAAAATTCATAATGGCCGTACCGGGTTCGAAAAGCTGTCTTCTCCACATCTTCGGCTTTAACTTTCAATTGATGGTAGCCAGACCGTAAATCAATTTTTGAGAAAACTTGTGCCCCTTGTAACTGATCAAATAGGTCATCTATCCGTGGTAAGGGGTACTTATTTTTAATTGTCACCTTATTCAGTTCCCTATAGTCGATACATAACCGAAGTGTTCCGTCCTTCTTTTTCACAAACAATACCGGCGCACCCCAAGGAGATACACACGGGCGGATAAATCCCTTGTCAAGCAGATCCTGTAATTGAATCTTTAACTCTTTCATTTCAGCTGGTGACATCCTATAGGGTGTCTTCGAAATGGGTTGGGTTCCAGGCGCCACTTCAATTATAAACTCGATTTCTCGGTCTATTAGTTGGCCCGGCAATTCTTCGGGAAAAACATTCAGAAATTCACGGACCACTGGGATCACATCAATATTCCCATTCATCCCTTGCCCTTCCAAAACACTACATAAATACCCCTGACAGCCTTTTCGTATTAAGTTGCAAGCCTTCACGGCAGATATCAGATAAGGTGGCGAAATCACTTCCTGCCCTTGAACCATAGACTCTGATTGCCCCGGAGGATAGAAATTAATTTGCTTAGTCACACAGTTTATAGTTGCACCATAAACACTTAGCCAATCCATCCCCAGAATAACATCAAAATAGGTCATGTCGAGAGGCACTAAATTAGCATACACCCGAATATCCCCAAGTTGAAGTTCACAAGCTAGGTATATAGTAGCACAAATCATAGACTCTCCCAAGGGGGAGGACACATACAACATGTAAGATAAGTTTTCTTCAATTTTGTCTAAATTAGGAGCGAAGAGTTTCGACACAAAAGAGTGAGTGGAGCCAGAATCAAACAATACACGCGCAGATTGACCATAAATAGTAAATGTACCTGACACCACTGTTGCTGTGTTTTGTACATCACCTGGAACCAAAGCGAACACCCTACTTTGTCTTGCAGTGTCTTTGTTATTACTCGGTTTGGCAGCCACCTTCGCATTGGGGGTTAGTGTAGACCCCGCGGAACTTGTAGCGGATCTATTGCCTTTTTGTTGAGCCCATTGTGGGCAATCCCTTACCAAATGTCCCGTTTTTCCACATTTAAAACATGCTCCAGTCTTCCAGTGACAAGTTCCTCGATGTTGCCTTCCACAGTCTGGACACACCGGAGTGGAACTTTGAGTAGAAGTAGTGGTGCTGAAGTTCCCTGAATTGTGCTTCTTAGCGGGTGGAGTTACTGATCTCTTTGACCATTGGTTGTTTTGTCTCTTCCCTTTCCACTCGGAAATCCGATTCTGGGCCGCAAGGTTTCCTTCTGCGATAACAGCCCTTTCTAGCACCTCAACATATGTGGGTAATTTTAGCATATTGACCCGGTCTAAAATAGCACCCCGCAATTCCCCTTCAAATTTCTGTGCCTTCTTATAGTCTGTATCTACCATATGAGGTGCAAACCGAGCTAATTCAGCAAATTGGGCCTCATATTCTGCAACAGTCTTATTTCCTTGTCTAAGAGTCTCAAATTCCGTCACCTTCTTATCTCGCATGCTTTGAGGAAAATACTTATCATAGAACAGCTCCAGAAATCTACCCCATGTTAAGTCCCGATGCACTGTTCTTGTAAGCATCCACCATCTTCGCGCCTCATCTTCAAGAGTAAAGGCGGCAAGTTGCACTTTCTGGGCTTTAGTACATGGAAATACTTCGAACAATTTCTCTATTCCCAGCACCCATGCTTCAGCTTTCATAGGTTCTATTCCCCCCATAAATGACGGTGGTTTCATCTTTTTAAACTCCTTTGTGAGTGTGATGGTTCGGTCTTCAACATGAACATCTTGTACTGCAGGTGGAGGTACTGGTGCTGGTGGCGGTTGTTGCTGTTGTTGCCTTAGGGTCTCCGCCATGTCCATAATTATTCTTTCCATTCGGTCCAACCGTGCCGAGGTAGCCTCGTCCGAATCTTCCACCCTTGTTCTCACCATAACCTACATAACATTCAATTATATCCGGCAAACAAAGTTCAAATTGTTAGTGTTAGCAGAGTACATTCTACGCTGCCATCGATCTTTCATACATTTTTAGGATGCCACGCATGATGCTTAAGTCTTTTCTAGACATCCTAAGGCTCAATGGATCTGTGTGTGAGATAGCAACTCGTGCTCTGATACCACTTGTCACACCCCAGACTTGCCCCTAAAAGTTTGGGCATGACCTAAGCAGAAAAGGACACTTAACCTGGTTCCATAGAGGGGCCTGATCGGAAGCTGTAATAATAAGTGACATAAACCAGAAAATATGACATCCATTGAGCTACTAAGTCATGCCAAGATCATAAACATTTCATAGGACAAGCACATCAAAAGCCAAAATACATTTGAGAGTTAGTTATTTACAGGCATATATAAATCCAACCCCGAGGTGGGGTATATAACAAAATTATTAAGTACATAATAACCTAAGCCAATAGCAAAAGTGTAAGCCATCATCTAATAACTCCACAAAAGTAGGGTCCCGACCCCAAGCTTGGTTGTGCCTAAGCTGACAAAAGTATGACGATGCCGAGTTAAGATCGACCTCCTGATTGATTACCTACAGAAACAGGCATAACACAGGGTGAGCCAAGCTCAGTGAACAATAGTATTGGTATGCTTGTAAACATAATTAATGCTGAAATCATGTAATCAGTCTGTCTCTGTACAGCTTGTTGGGACAACGTAATCGGTTTATAATCGTCATAATGTGGCCCCTAGCCTAAGAACTTCACACATTCAGAAAAGAGTCCTTGGGTTCATAATTTACAATTCATCACATAGACCTTTGGTTCTTTTTGATTCACAAGCTTATGATAGTATAAGTTCATATTTCACACATTGGCCCTTGGCCTCATAATTTCATCGTTCACAAATGGTCCTTGGCCACGTTGATTCACAATTCACAAATGACCCTTGGTCACGTAGTTTCACATTAGGGCTCGTAGCCACATTGACTCACAAATGGCTCTAAGCCACATTGATTCACAAATGGCTCTAAGCCACATTAATTCGCAAATGGCTCTAAGCCACATTGGTTCACAAGTTCACAATTGCCTTGATACATTCCATTAGTCACAAGCTTTCAAGGAGAGACGCTCGGGCGAATGAACCCTTTATCAAGTAAATCTTGTAACTGAATCTTCAACTCTTTCATCTCAACCAGTGACATTCTATACGGAGTTTTAGAAATGGGTTGAGTCCCTGGCACTACTTCAATTGTAAATTCGAATTCACGGTCTACTAACTCCCCTAGTAATTCTTCCAAAAAAACATCTAGAAATTCACAGACAACTGGGATCATATCAGTACCCCCACTCGTTGATTACCCCTCCAAAACACTGCACAAATACCCCTGACACCCTTTATGTAACAATTTGCAGGCTTTCTTGCAGAAATTAAGTAAGGAGGAGAAATTACTTCATGCCCCTTAAAAGTAAATTCTGGCTGCCCCGGAGGGTGGAAACTGATCTGCTTGGTCATAAAATTAATAGTTGCTTGATACTCACTTAGCCAATCCATCCCCAAAATGAGGTCAAAATGAGTCATGTCAAGTGGTAACAAGTTGGCATATACTCGGGCATTCCCAATTAAGAGTTCACACGCAAGATAAACAGAAGTACAGACCATAGAATCCCCCAAGGGTGAAGTTACACACAACACATAAGGTGGAAATTCCACAGATCTATCTAAATTTTGAACAAACATTTTTGACACTAAAGAGTGGGTGTAGACGTCCCCGAACATCCCAGGAGGGAATCTCCGTTTTGTTCATTTGGGCTCACTACAGTTCGGACTCAAATTGTCACAGTTCTTAATCTGATCTCACAATGTACGATGTGAGATTGATAAATCACCAAAGAGTCTAAATCTGACAAATCGTTTTGAAAAACAGATTTTGAGAAAGAAGTGCCAAACATGGACTGCTTTGCCAGATACAGAGTCGCCACCTAAATATTTTGTTTTGGGGAAATTTAGGAAGCCCTGACTCATTGCCTAAGGCCACGTGTCCATCATCACCAAAGTTGCCTCGGCTCGGGAACTTGGGTACGATTGGGGAAGGTCAGCTATGAGCACCCCCGCTCGCCCAATCCGAAGATCGGCCTGTACTAAGCATGATATTTTGTTTTGAAAACATATGTGTTCTTATTCCAGTTAATTAGCTAGAATTTACTATGTGATGCGCGCAACACACAAGTATAGACTAGATCGCCTAATTTGGAAGAAAGCATCGCATATCCGTTTTGTTTGGAAAATAGTTTGAGGTTTGCTACTCGCAAGTAGGCTAAAACACGGGTTTCGACGAATTATTCCAATTTAAGTAATCCAACCTTCACCCACAGGCTTTTAGGCAGTTATATCATATAAGCACATAGCCTCATGGTAAGCATGCTGTCATGTTGACACTTACACACATGCAAGATGCTAAAGCATAAATACTCACAGTGTACTCCGAGCCAAAACAAGGAACATGTTAGTAATCAAATGTATGATCCAAGTCCATGTTAAGATGGCTAATGCATCGCATACGAAGTGCAACTAGAATAGGCTCGGCTAATCTAAGGATGGCATGTGAAATGCAACAACTCGATACACGTATTCAACTTGAAATTTGAAATACTATGTAGTTAGTATGATGCGCCGAGCCCGGTGCATGCAATACAGATGAATGATGCAAACATGCATAGCATAAGGATGCTAATTGAAATGTGCCCTAGAACTAACCATCATAAACTGTTAAGTAAAAGAGAGAAAGAAATGGTGGTTGGAAGACATGCATCACACACACGCACGCTTATTACACAATTACCCTCTCTCAAAGGGTACGAATGAATAATACAAATTAATTAACTAACAAGCTAATTAAATATTACAGACCTTTAATTAATTAAACAAATTAATTAAATTACTGAAAGCAGTAAAACAGCCTCGGGAAGAGGGACAAATGCAAGCACGCTCGGCCCCGCTCGGAAATCCACCGCCATGTCACATGTTGCCTCTGTTTACACTGCTCTGCACCTCTGAGGACCGCACAAGTCTCAAGGTTACTTTTGGACTACTCCCTGAGCATTGTGGGAGGTCACCGACAAAGGGGAAACACCATCGGCCATGGAGAACTGGTAATCAACCAAAAATTATACCACCGGCTGGGTTTTGATAGTCGGCCGGCACTGAAAGTTGCCGGCCGGCCATTTCTTCCTGCAGGTGACTGGTTTGCTGCAACAGATGACAGGCAAGACATGGCAATGCATTTTCAAAGCAATTTATGCACCACTACTCTCCTCAGCATGTTTGAGACTTAGAGGAGCATGGTTCTCGACCCTCGGGCCACCAATCACGCATTTCAATGCGTGATGGCCAAATGAGTCAAGTATGCAACTTCAATATTAAATGACAAAACACAAAACATACCAAGGGACCCCCGACCTCAATCATGGTTGATCAAGAGGCAAGGGATGCATGCTCAATGCTATGCAATCCTAAACATGCAATCACACTAGTGCAACATGGGCATGCCAACAAGCAATGTATAATAAACATGCCAAATGTAATGCAACCTACACTAATATGCAAACATGCAAGGCATGTGACAATATTCATGGTTAGGCGAGCATGTAACAACATGTGAGGGACAAACTCATGCAAATATGCAAAGCAATTTAATCATAAGATGCATGCCAAATGCAACACCACTTAAACATGCAACAACATGTCAATGGGCCAAGTATGCAACAACATACAAGGCAAGCATACAACAACATGCGAGATTGGTCTTAAACCAATTTGGGCAGCTCTCAAATAAGACCAAATCAGCGGCCAAAATGCTATGGAGATGAGGACAAAAGTACATACAAACATGCATGCCAATTGGCCTAACACTTAAACAATGAAGGGGCAACTTTTAAGCACACTTAAAAGGGAAGATAAGCATGCAAATGTGACAACATTACATGCTCTGAAATGATGCTAAAGGTGATGCCAAATCACATGAATAAGCGAAGCATGCATGATTAAGGCTTAAGGCTTAAAACTAGGCAAGGGACTTGGACCAAAGCTACACAAAACAAAGAGCATATGGCAAGTATGACCCAAAACAGTCCTAAATCATGGCAAATTAAGCCTAAAACATGCAATGAACCAAGCCAAAACAAAGAGGGCAAGGCATGAGGCATACAAGACCACAAAAGAGGCATTACTCTACACCTAATGCAACCAAACATGGCATGATTTAGGCGATCAAAAACAGAGGTATGGCATGTCAAAAGGAGCCCAAAAGCCCACTTAGATGGCATCCCAAATACCCAAGCATGTTGGCACACACAATGTCACATCCATGAGGCATACAACCCTAACTCTTTAAAGCATTAAAGGAGTTATAAATGCAAGCATATGAGCATGAAACAAGGACTGAAATATCATAACTAATGGTGCCAAACCACTGAAATGATGCAAATAGAGCATGGCAGAGGAGCCAACACTCAAAGCATACAAGCTAGGTTACATGGTAGCTATACAAAGCAAGTCATGGATGACCCAAACAACCAAAATCAGACCTAAAGCATGCCAAAACATGCATAAAACTTCATGGAGTCAAGCCAAAATCATGCTAGAAACAAAACTCAAAGCACACAACATATTAGGGCAATTTCATGGAATTACAAAACAAGTATACAAAGCATGTATGGCATGTCTAAACCAACTTTGAACAGAGGTATACCATGGCAAAATAGCACAAAATACCCTCTGAAATAAAGCCAAATAAAGCTATGCACACATGCTACAACACAAGCCACTTATGCTAGCATTAAAGACAACATGGAGAGGGGATAACCCTCTCCCATTTAGGACCTCAAAACCACCTCTCCACCACTAAAAATCCTCTGGATTTCAGTGGTAGAGAGGTCATGCAAAGACCAAAACAGTGGCCAAAAGGTATGGCCTAAAACAAGGCCTAACAAGGCCTTAGAGGGGGGAGACAACCCCAAACCTCAAAATGACCTTAAACAAAGTTCAAAACCAAGTAAAAATAGAACTTTTCTCAGTTATACACTAAGCTTAAAAATAGATGCAAGGTAGGTTAAAAGCTTGTGCAAAAATGGGGAATAAAAGGGTAAGTTTCTCACCCTTGTAGACTTTCTTCAAGAACACCACTCCAGCACTTTTTCTGAGTTTAAATCAACCCAAGAACCCCAAGATCAGCCTCAAGGGACCTCAACTCCAAGGTATGGTGTAACACTAGGTGTCTTAGTGCAAAACTAAGAACAAAAACACCTTTAGGACACTAATACACACACACAAATGCAAAGAGAGAGAACTATAGAGATATATAGACACAAAATCTCTAACCCTAATTCTCTGAACCTCTGGAACCCTTGAGGAGGGAGGAGAAGCTCCCTCTTTATAGAGTCCCAATCTTGCAAAGCTTCCAAAACAAGCTAAGTAAGAGACAAATCCCTCCATACATGTGTTTGGAGGGGGTGAATTGTACAGCTGGCACTAAATATCTGCATAAAGCAAATGGACAGGGGTCGGCTGCAAAATATGGCCAATTGACCAACAAAAATGGCCGGCCGACCAAAAACAATGCCGACCGACCAAAATATTTGGCCAGTAGCAAGAAAACTAGGCCGGTGGCCTCAAGCCAAGGCCGGTGAGGTGTGGGGATTGCCAACAAGCCATTCCCTGCCCTCAGAAGCAAAAAAAACAAATGTTTGGTATACAACCAAGCATAAAACAAACAAGTTGAGAGGTCTTGAGGCAAGGCGTGCGACCGAAACCTCCGAGAACTCAAGACGAACCCGAACAAGGATGATCATCGAGTGTTCAAACGATGACGTCCAAATCTTGAGGACGGTCAAAAATAGGGTGTCTACAGTGGGTAGAACCAGAGTCAAGCAACACATAAGAAGAATGACCTTGAACAGTAATTGTACCGGACACCACTGTTGCAGTATTTTGCACGTCCCCCGGAACCAATGCAAATACTCTTCCATGTCTAGTGGTGTCCTTATTATTGGCAGGCTTTGTAGCTGACTTTGCACTTGGAGCCGATGTTGAACCTACTGAACTTGTAGTAGTTCTATTCCCATTCTGCGAATTTCTCTGAGGATAGTCTTTTACCAGGTGACCTGTGTTACCACACCTGAAACATGCTCCAGTCGCCCGATAGCAAGTTCCACGATGTTTCCTTCTACATTCTGAACAAGGGGGGGCTCAGTCACGAGTAGGGGTGGAAGCACTAGAGGTTCCTTAATTCTGCTTCTTGTTTGGTGGAGTGGTTGGCCCCTTTGATAATTGAGTGTTCTGCCATTTCCCTTCCATTCAGAAATTTGATTTTGGGCAGCAATGTTTCCTTCTTCCATGACAGCTCTTTCTAATACATCTACATATGTGGGTAGCTTCAACACGTTGATTCGATCAAGAATAGCATTCCGCAATCCCCCCTCGAACTTCCTCGCCTTCTTATAATCTGTATCCACCATGTAAGGTACAAACCGGGCTAATTCTGCAAATTGAGCGTCATACTCCGTAACTGTCTTATTCCCTTATTTGGGAGTTTCAAACTCAGTCACCTTTTTATCCCGCATGCACTGTGGAAAATATTTGTCATAGAAGAGTTCCAGGAATCGGGTCCAAGTTAACACTTGATGTTTGACTCTTGTAAGCATCCACCACTTACGTCCTTCATCTTCGAGGGTGAAAGTAGCCAATTGTACCTTCTGAGCTTCAGTACATGGGAACACCTCAAATAGTTTTTCCACACCTAATACCCATGCTTCGGCTTTCATCAGATCAATTCCCCCTTTAAATGTTGGTGGCTTCATCTTCTTGAATTCCTTTGTGAGAGTGATAGTTCGGTCCTCAGCATAATGGTCTTGCATCACAGGCGGAGGTACCGGGGGCGGTGGCGGTTGTGGTTGTGGCTGCTGTTGTTGTTGTTGGCGTAAGGTCTCTACCATCTCCATGATCATTCTTTCCATTCTGTCCAGCCGTGTGGAGGTAGAATCCTCTGGACTTTCCATCCTTGTTCTCACCGTGTTCTACATAACAATCACTTACAATATACACCAGAGATATAGTAATAAACATGAATAATAATCATTTCAAAATGCTTGCTGACAGATATTACAGAGATGTATCACGTTGTTATCAATCATTTCATACGCACCAAAAACATCATGCATGATGCCTAAGTCTTTTCTAGACATCCTAAGGCTCAATGGATCTGTGTGTGAGATAACAATTCGTGCTCTGATACCACTTGTCACACCCCAAACTCGCCCCTAAAAGTTTGGGCATGACCAACTCGATAATGGTATCAAAACTCAATAATTATATAATACGGGGCCTGAACGGAAGCAATCATCGAGATAAAACAACATCCATAAACATGAGTCACAAGCCCAATTGGGTCCTTACTCTTTCCAAATTCATAACCATACCCAATTTCTTCGAAATTCTAATAATATTTAGTTTTACAAATATACATATAATCTTCTAAACACATGATGGAGTTCACACACTTAAAATGAGATGATAACATGTAATTCCTTCCCATATAACTCAATATACTTCCAAATCAATCAAACACAAGAGATATCATTCCAATTACTCAATTAACACATAATTGAGCTGTATAATAACCCTAACCTACATGATGGAGAGGGATTCTTACTCAAGTCAAAGAAAGGAATCATTTTAGGTGGAAGGAACATACCTTGAATTCAAATCACCAAAATCTTCCTCAATTAACCAATCTTCTACCTTGATGAAGCCTTCTCTAATTTTTCTCCCTCTCTACACTCTCTCTTTCTCTTTGAAGAGCTATTTCTAAGTGATACACAAAAGACCAACTAATATATAATTGGGTTATTTAAGGGTTAGACCCAAATTAATCAGTTTAATCATTCCGAATCAGATTTTTACAAAAATTCGTATTAAGAACTAAAAATTATGCTCATCACAATGATAAAGTCAATTTCGGATTATTAAGCTTCTAACGCTTTCAATTTCTGATCCAAACGTCACAATTGTAACAGATTTTTCTCTTAATTAACAAATATAATTCCCTAACCATATCATTCACACAATTATATTTAATTTCACATGAAATTCCACATTAACCAGATAAATACGCATAATAAGGGACATAAAGTATACCAGAAAGCATATAGAGGGTCGGGTTATTACAATATGCCTTTATCCCAAGCCCTGAGGGTGCTGATTAAAAAGGGGCACCTCAAACCGTTAGAGCCTCACCCACTACTTGGTCCTCTCCCATCGAAACACAACCCTGCCAAGTACTTTGCGTTTCACCAGCAGCATGGTCCCGAAACCGACCAATGTTTCAGGCTGCGTCATGAGATTCAAGATCTCATCGACAACAAGGTGGTCGCACCACCCCAAAAGCCAAATATAACTACTAACCCTCTCCCAGCCCACAATCAAGTTCCCCCACCTCACAATCTGAACCTAATCCATACACTAGCCCTCCCATACAACCCCAGCGTATATATTGCCCCTTCCCATCTACCAAGGCCGATTGTGTTCATTCCTGAAAGCACAGATTTGTGCATAATGGACACGTCCTCACTACAACCTGAACCCATGGTGGTGACAGTGGCAGACGAAGGGAGGCTGGCCTTAGAAGAGAGTATGAGTCCGTTGCCTAAGTGCTCTGAGGGCTTGTCTGAGGAGGTGTAAAATCCGTGTGGCTACATTGTGCCAATTGATCAAGTCAAGCCAAAAGTGGCATTACCAATAGTAGAGGAGGTCAGTGTGATTAGAGAGGATGGCCCAAGCCAAGGTTTGGATGATCTGGCAGAGCTAGAGGAGGACTTAGACAATCTGCAGTTCTATGACAAACAAGATCAAGGGGATGTGCAGATTGATTGGTCTGATTTAAATGGGTCGACGGATAACTCAGGGTGGTTGAGTAATGAACCTGACCGGGAGGAAGGAACTGAAACAAAAGCAGAAGAAAAGGAAGCAAGAATAGCTGCAGTGGCCGTAATGGCCGTTGAAAATGGGAAACTGTCGGAGAGCACCGATGTTGAGAATTTAGCTCAAGAATTGAGCACTGTGAGTACTGCGGACACCGAACAAGAAGCTGTGTTGAAGTAGTTTGAATAAAAGAGGACTCAAGACAAGTAGAAAGCAGTGTTGGCCCAGCACCCTATCGAGGATACCTGTAATGTCAGAGTAATTCAAACGGAGTCGGACAATTGTTTGTCGGTTGCAGGAGGTGTGTGGTGGGAAGATGATGATCTACACCTAGTTTACACTAATCAAGATTGGGATGAATCCTTTCCAGATAACACCTAGTACTCTGAAGCGATAGACCACATAACGAGAAGTGGACGGTATTTCAAGCCACCACATTTAGACCAAGCCGAAGCCTCTGGGAAAGATAAGAAAGTTGAAAAAAGAAAGAAAAGCAATTGGAGGAAGAGGAAGTTTTGAAGCAACTGAAAAAGATCCAAGCTAACATTTTAATATGGAGGCTGCTCATGGCTTCTCGAGTGCATCGACAGACTGTACTATCAACAATGGATAAAGCCAAACTATCCATTGACACCACCCTTGAACAACACGTGGAATTAGTTTTCCCAGGTGGTGCTAGCCCAACCTTAACCTTCTCCAAGAAAGAACTCTCGCCAGAAGGCTCAATACACAACAAACCTCTGTACATATCTGTTGAGTATAGAGAAAAATAGGTGCCAGTGGTGTTAGTTGATACTGGGTCAGCTACCAATGTTTGTCCGTCTCGTATGGCTTATGCCATTGGTCTAAAACTAGCAGATTTCATGCCTACAACCCAAGTGATTCAGACATATGATAACACAAGCAGAGAGGTGATGGGCATAGTACAAATCCGAGTTCAGGTCTGCCCAGCTCAACAGAACATCGAATTTCGTGTCCTAGATGTCCCGACCACCTTCAACTTACTACTAGGAAGACAATGGCTGCACCTTGTGAAAGTAGTCTCTTCTACCCTCCATCAAATGCTGAAATACCCGCACGAGAAGGGAGTGGCTATTGTGTTTGAGAATTCGTCCATACTTCCTCCACTAGAGGTAACTACACTAGTGCTAAAAATCGTTCATGGCGAGGAAGATGTATTCCTTTCAAGGTTTACCCTGGCCGAGGCCCGGGAAGTGTAGAACATCTTGGCAGCAGATGAGGGCATGTATGTCAGCGCCCAATTTGTGTATTT
The DNA here is from genome assembly GCF_004153795.1 of Camellia sinensis. Classification (NCBI taxonomy): domain Eukaryota; kingdom Viridiplantae; phylum Streptophyta; class Magnoliopsida; order Ericales; family Theaceae; genus Camellia; species Camellia sinensis. The sequence continues at coordinate 757,980 of NW_021025967.1, forward strand.
CATGAACAAACTCCAACATGTGTCAGGAATGGGACTGGGAAGAAGTGGCCGGAAGGCATCACAGCATTGGCCGATGTGCTGCATAATTCGTATGCCTTTAGTCTTGGCTATACACTCACCAAAGAGGATTGGGCTAGGAAAAGAAAAGAGATGACAGGTAGAGCTAGAGCTAAGAAGGCTGGGAAGCACTATGAGCTCGTTCACAGACTGATCCAGGGGACGCTAAATGGTCATTTTGTTCAGGGTGTGAAGGCTTCCCATTTTGCGGCTTTCCCAAGCCCTGGATGAATTCTGCAAAGCAGGGTTGTAAACGTGCCCCGAGAACTCGGGCTCCGTGCCTGCGAGGGCGTGAATTTTGTCTTGTTCTTTAGGCTACTATAGTTCAAACTCGTGTCACGATTCTGAATCTAATCTCACAATGTACGATGTGAGACCGATAAATCACCAAAGAGTCCAAATCCGGCAAATCGTTTAGGAAAATTGATTTTAATAAAGAAGTGCCAAACATGGATTGCTTTGCCAGATACAGAGTCGTTACCTGAATATTTTATTTTGGGAGAATTTAGGAAACCCTAACTCGTGCCTAAGGCCATGTGTCCGTCATCACCAAAGTTGCCTCGGCTTGGAAACTTGGGTATGAGAAGGGAAGGTCATACAATGAGCACCCCCGCTCGCCCGAACAAAGATCGGCCTTTACTAAGCATGATATGTTATTTTTGAAAACATATGTGCTCTTATTCCGGTTATTAACCTAGAATTACTATGTGATGCGCACAACATACAAGTATAGACTAGATCGCCTAATTTGGAACAAAACATTGCATGTTCATTTATGAAAATGATTTGAAGTTTGCTACTCGCAGTAGGCTAAATCGGGGATTTGAATGAATTGTTCCAATTCAAGCAATCCAACCTTCACCCACAGGCATTCAAGCAGTTAATCACTTAAGAAGTTAGCCTCATGGCAAGCATGCTAACATGGCAATCAATAACACACATGCA
>NW_021025970.1:0-15446 GCF_004153795.1 Camellia sinensis
TTATAAAATAAACGATTTGATTTTGAATTTTCACTTTTTTTTAATTAGAAAAAGAAAGAAAAAAGTTAATAAATAGCCTCATAAATGATTTGAGATGAGATTCACAACATGAAGATGTGAATCCATTCAAAAACAGAGAAATGGCTGTGAAATAAACAATTTCCTCAACTTTCAGTTGAATTGTTCAAGATTATTATTAAAAATTTATTAAAAAATAGAATTTGGAAATTTGCTATTGAATGAATAACTCTTTCCATCATTAGCGGGTGATAAGTCAAACTAATTCCAAAAAGGGGTATAGATCTCGAAATTATTTAAATATTGTAGATATCATTTTTATATTATTGGAAAAGTTGGGTGTAGCTCAATTTTTTGTGGCATCAAATGGGCTCAAATCTATGTTCAAAACGACGGTTCGTTTACAACTCAAAATCTGTTCCAAAACGACGTCGTTTACAGTTTGAGCCATTGAGCCACAAAAAATTTGAGCTACCTAGCATTGTCGTATAATTATTTATGTAATATTTTTAATAGTAAAAAGAAACCACAAAATTTTATTCTAAATGCGGAGTTTGGGATGTCACCTTATTTGCATGTCAGATATTTAAGTGAATATAAGAACTAATCATATTTTTTGTTTATTTGTTTGTTTGCTTTATTTTTATTTTTTTAAATTTAGGAAGTCATTCTATAAACAATATAAAATAATTTCACAAATTATAGGGTTAAAACTAACTAATTGTGAAGAAGTTAGGCGACCATGGCCACCCCCGGCCTACACCCTAACTTCATCCATGAGCAAAATTGAAATATTGCAATACATAACTTCTTTGGAGAAGTGGCGTGACTTTTTTGATTTTTTTATTATTTTAGTTTGGCCTAAAAATCTTGATTTTGGAAGAGCTTTTGCTTTTTGACTTTTTTTATTTTTTTTTTAAAAGAAGGGAATTGTAATGCATTATGGATTGGATGATATTTTGTTTGTTGTGACTAAAATAGCTTATTTTATCTTTTGTGGCTAAAATATCAAAAAAGCTCCCAAAACCATCTTCCCAAACGGAAGTGTGTCTATTATAGTATACCCTATTTGCTAAAATTCCTTCTCTATGATTAATTTAAACACATCGTGTAAGTAATATTATATAATATTTAGAAATAATATTTACTCATTATATCTCACTACCACATAAATATAATCAATACCACAAGTTTGTTACATTGAATGTACTCAACATAAACAAGCCCAACACCATTCATAATTTTATTTTTATTTTATTATTATTTATTTTTGGTAGCCCCTAATTTTTAATCAAGAAAAAGCTTAACTATATACCTGGAAGTACAAGGACCACAAATAATATTATTAATAAAAAGAGTACAATAATAAAGAGAATTGTCTCCGGCACACTTTTGCTTTTTGATAATAAATAAACTCAAAGTTGTTCCCATTAAATTTATTTGCTTTCACATTGAAGACAACCAATCTACTTCATGAGTTGATTTTTGCATAATCTGTTTAGATATAAAGTTTATGAAAATTATTATTATTAATCATATTTTTATTATATCTCATAAATAAGTTTACTCACTCAATTTATTATTATTAAGGGTGGTTTTGGTAACCTTTACGTTTTTCAGTTATATTTACAAGAAATTTATATAACTGTTTTTGTTATTTTTTGTTTATTTTAGAAAACATAAACTACAAACGCGTTTGGGTAATTGACCAAAATATTTAAAAAATTTAAAAAATAAAAAAGAGTGATGAAATGCAAGTGTTGGCATAGTGCGCGGCGGAAGACGGTGGTGGAAAGTAGGTGACGGTGGGTGTGGGTAGTGTGGTGGGCGCGTGGTTGTTGTGTGGTGTGGCGTGTGCGGAGGCTGGGTGTGGATGGTGTAGTGGTGTGGGGGTGTAGTTGGCGGGCGGTCGGTGCAGGTGGGTGTCGGTAGGCGGGTGGTGGGGATGGGTGTGGATGTCGGTTTGTGGTGGCTGGGTGAGGTGGTGCGGTGGGTGACGTGGTCGGGTAGTGTGTACGGGTGGGGTGGTGGGTGGTAACGAGTGTGGTGGCGGTAAGGATGTTAAAAGAATGGGTGCGACGGTGACGGGTGGCGTCGGGTGCGGGTGGTGGCGAAGGCGGTGAGGTCGTATGTGTGTGTGGGTGGGTAGGTGACGGGGCAGCGGTGGCGTGGTACGCGAGCGGTGTGTGGCGGTGATGTGCGGTGATGGGTGAGTGACGGTGGGTAACTGTGGCGGTGGTAGGTCGTAGGAGTGGGGGTGGTTGGTGGTGTGGTGGCAAATGTGGTTGGGTGGTGGTGGTTGGTGGCGTGGGCTGCGGTGGCGCAGTGGGTGGTATGTGGTGGTGGTGGTGGCCGGCGATGGGTTGTAGGGGTGGGTGTGGTTGTAGTGCAGTTGATGGTGGTGGCAGGTGGGTTTTGTGGTTGCAAGTTATAGGGTGGTGGTGGTAGTGCCAGGGTGGATTTAGTGGGGGCGAGGTAGTGCGTTGGTGAGCGCGCGAGGTTGTGCGATGGATGGTAGGTTCGGCGGTTGGTGGTGTATTGTGGTGGCAGTGTGGTGACAAGTGGCAGTGGGTAGGCGTGTAGCTGGGTGGTGGGTGATGGTGGTGGCTGACAGGGGTGGTGAGTGGGTGGGTGGGGAGTGGTTGTAGCGGAAGACGGTTGGTGGAAAATGTTGCGGGTGGTGGCAGTGTTTAGGTGGTAAAAAAAGAAAAAACTCCAAAACTCAAAACGAAACACATTTTTTTATATTTCATTTTTGTGACAAAATTTATAAACTGGAGACCACTGATTTATAAATTAAAAATTTTACCAAACAAGTTTTTATTTAATTTTTTAAAGATTTTGTAAATATAATAGAAAAACTGAAAACGTAAGTGTTATCAAACACACCTAATAAAGGATAACACATTTACATTCATAAATAAAATGTGATAAGTTAATATGAACATTTCATCATAATGTTTTTAAGAATAATTTAATTAATATTAATGCATAACTTATGATCAATGAGTGGACTATAAAATTTACAAAGTGGGCCAAAGTTTTTATAAATTTTATTGCATTACTTATCCCCCACCTCGATGCTTGTTATAAAAAACAAAAATAGCTTAGGTTTCGGATTTATATTATTATAAAAAAAATTATTTAAAATGTTTAAAAATTCATAAAAAAAAGCTTATTGTTGTTTTGTTGAGACTCTTTTATTTTTTTATGTTAAAAAAGTTAACTTTTTGGAACTTCTTTTTAAAAAATGCTTGAAAAAATTAGGAAGTTAACTTTTTTTTTTTTTTGCTTTTTCCCAAATTGCCCCTCTAATCTATCATACCAAGTAGTGATTTTGGTTTTTGAAAGACTTTAATCTCATCAACACTTCTGTTCAGTGCACGGACCCAAATACTGACTAGGTCACGAGCCTTCCCATTTATTTATTTTATACATAATAAATAAAATTTTAAATAAAAGTAATATTTAAAAATAAAATATAATAAACATTTTTAAATTTATGAGAATACATAGTGATGTTTTATTGAAAATGAAATGGACTTACCAATAAATTATATTTCTATATATAAAAAATTTTGTGAAAAAAATTCTCAATATAAAAGTAATATCCATATTTATTAATAATATAAATAATTAACTCAATATATATATATATATATTATAAATATTAGAGTGTTAGTTACATTGTGCATGTGGAAGTTTACTCTATTATTGTTGTTTTACCTATCAATGATGATGTTGATATTACTATTATATGAATTTTACTTAAAAATTCCTACAAAGTTTATTTTAAGTGTTACGTTTAATAATTTCCAACATTATAGAAAATCTACATTTGTCCTTCAACATAATAACACGATGCGCGTTATACTAATTCTTTATGTAATCACACTAAAATTGAGACCTGTGGATCATAAGAAAAAAAAGGATGACAAAAACAAGTTCATATGATCAACTAGCTGGATTTATTGCCCATTTCGCCAGAAAAAAATATTATTAAGACATTATTAAAATTCATTAGAATGAAAAAAAAAAAATTAAAATTTCCATCTATAAAAACTAAAAATAAATAATCTCTCAAATATTACTGCTAATAACTGTTGGAGCCACATTTTAAAACCATCAATGTAACGTGATGCGTGGGCAAGTAAGGTACCTATAACATCGCTCGAGGGTACCCACATGCTAATAGTTTGGACCCCTTTAACTTTCTTCAATCTTAGTCTCACGAGTGCAACGTTGAAATATATGATGAGATCCAGATTTGACAACTATATAAAAATCCATTTCATTGCCAAAAAACATTTGCCAAAAAATGGACTGCGTCATCAGACTCAGAGTCACCACCTAATGTGTTTGGAAAAATTTAGGAAATCCCTTGACTCGATGTCAAGGCCACTGTTCGTCGTAACCAAGTAGCTTAGCTCAGAACTTTTAGATATGAAGGGGGAATGCATTAATTTGGCACTTTGCTTAGCCCGATCAAAAAATCAACCTCTACTAAGTCATAATATGATTTTTATTAGACTTCATATGTTTCGTATCCTAATTATTTATTTAAATCCTTAAAATTTATTATGTGAAAGTAAACAAATATAGACTGTATGTCATCCATTTTGGAACAGTTGATTTCATTATCTTTGAACGATTGAATAGTTCGCAATTCAAGAAAATCAATTTTAATCCAGATTAAATAATACAACCTTCACCCAGTGGCATGCATACAATATATCAAATAGCCAAAATGCCACATGGATAGAATACTAAACATAGTAGAAAAAACATACACAAGTGATGCTAAAGCACAAAAAACTACATATTTACCAACATCCGCAAATAAATTACAAAACAAAGCTTAGTAAAAACATGTATGATTTCCAATAAGAATGATCCTAATGCAATTTCACTCATGAAATGCAACTAAAGATTCCCCGATTTTCTAACTATGATACATGTGAATTCATCTCAAGATATAAGGGTATGCACAAAATACATAAAATTCAATTAAACCTTACAAATGCAAATTTAACTAGATCTAAGCATGAAGCATGGATGCAAAGTAAGGATATGATTGACAATGAAAACATTACGCATATGTACAAATATGGAAAACAAATAAAAGAAATGGATAGAAAGAAGTAAGATGAGAAATTATACATCCACTTTGAATATACAAATCTAAATAAGGAGAGAGGAAAAATATTACAACAAAATATATTCCTCACAAACACTCTCTAATTAAAATAAAAACCAATAAAAATAGTAGCTTCAAGGGGCCTCAGAGGCTTCGGAACTGTCTACATAAATGCATGCGCAATAATTAAATATATTGAAGACTTTGGTGGTCTTCCAGGAAAAAGTTGGTGGCGGTCAAAAGATGAGCTGGCCGGCCCGACCAATCAGGCTAGGCCGAAAACTCTATTTTGTTCAAACACTAGAAAAAACAAGGAAAATATGCAAGTGACTCAACTAACCACTTACAGTTAATTTACAACAAGATTATAACATGAAAATTGAAGCAAGAGAAAACAATACAAGAAGAAAATGTAAAGAAATACTAGAAAATGAAAAGTTGTGCAAAATTCACCTTTCAAAGAGAAAGATTTGATTTATAAGCTTCCTTTTGATCACCCTCAAGCTTAGGGAGTGTGTTCTCAATTCTCTGTTTGAAAATTCGAAATTCTAGCTAGAATAGTGTTTTTTGGGCTATTTAATAGTGTGTGGTGGAGGGGGGGAGGGGGGGGGGAAGTTACAACTCTTTGTTTTTTCTCAATTTCAACAAAACTCAGTCTCTTTTGATCAAGACTCTTGGTATTTGGCTATAACAGAATTTATGGGATGGTTTTGATGTATGAAAACACGACATATCAGTGTATGGAAAATGGAAGTGTTTTGGCTTCAAAACATAAACTTTCTCTCTTTTTCTCTCTAACCTTCTTAATTCATTCCTCTCTTCTTTTTCCCTCTCATTCTGATCCTCCATATAGATAATGAATGGAATGCAAAGTCAAGGAGATGGTAGACAAAGTGGGGGACAATGATGATAGAGTGATAAGGGTGGTTACCTTGGATGCTTCTTTTGGAGTAGAAGACAATCTCCCTTTCGACAATGGCGGCCAAATGAGGATAATGGGGGGGACCTAGATATATCTCACGCATAAATGTATCATCAAAAGATCTGAAATGGCATGACCCACAGGCTTTCATCAAGAATTCTGCTGAAACTGCCCTGTTCCTAGGAAAATCAGCTGGCCAGCCAAAATCTTGGTTGGCCGATCTGCCAAAATATTGGTCGTGGCTGACTATTTTGCATAAAATAGGATTTTTTGACAGAATTCTCGTCATTTCCTCCTATTTCCATACTGTTCTTTGCTTAATTTCCTGAGAAAATGTTTCATTTTGAAGTTTAAAAGTGAGCCTCTAAACACTATGAAAATATTCAAAACAAAGCGCAAAAAGAAAGTTTTGAAAGAGAATTTTGAACGGGATTTGAACACTTTGCCAAAATAGGCTTAGGTTTGGAAAAGAAGCACATATTTCATCTTTCTTACTGAGAATTTTGTGAGAGACACATTCTTGTTTTTATCATTGAGTAATCAAAAGAAAGCACCCAAGTCTTAGGGCCGGTCAAAATGGGGTGTCTACAGTTTTTTCTTTTTGAAAGAACTCGATGTCGTTTTTTGACGTAAGTGAATGTCAAAACTCGAAGACCCTTTTGACAAGGTCGTAAGACTTGGGCAAACAAACAAAATGCAATGCAATTGGTTGAATCCGAGAGTTGCCTACGTATCCAATTGTAAGGAATCAAAGTAGCGCAGTTCAGATACAAAATGCAAATGATATACTTGAAATACAATTGAAAGTTGGACTTACACGCTTCACGAAGCCATTTTTGTTTTGAAAATTCATGATCTATAATGCAATGCAACATGTAACATGAAGCATAACAAGGGATACAATCCAAACGCATTCACATAAGAGAACGAAACATAACCGATGAATAGTGTTAACCTGTAACCCAAAATAGGGAAGGTATTAACCGATGGATAGTCTCAACTGACAACCCAAGAAAAGGGAGGTATTAACCAATGGTAGTTGGAACTGTCAACAACCTGAGAAAGGGATAATATCGTTATCCTAAAAAGGAGCAAACATAAACCGAGTGGTTTGAACCTACAACCCAAAAAGAGGGCTAGCAGTAACTGATGAAAAATGTTGTAATCAAATATTAATGTGAATGAAATATAGCCAATTGATGCAACAGTGTAACCATGCAAATGATATGCTAATATAATTGAAAGTTGAATTTTTTTTCTTTTCTTTTTCTTTTTGAAAATACATGATGTGTGTAATGCATTATGTAATATATGATAGGTGCTGAGGCAAGTCTCATGCAAATGAAGCAAAACAAAGTTAAATTTTCTCCTCTCATGTAGTCGTGTAATACACATATATATACATATAAATATGGATACATTGATACATACACATATATGCAAAATATATACAAACATATCTATATATATACACTCCGCCCTTATTTTTATTTTTCTCTATGCTCCATTCGTCTTCTTCGAGCGCCATGTTTGGTGCCCAATTTCAACAATCACGCCATGCCTGACCGACAGCAGCTGGATTGGCCTCGTTTGTCAAAGATTGCCTCAACGGTCTCTCTTCTCTTGGTCTTTTCTTTTTCTCCAACTTCTTCTTAAATAGGCCTGCGAGAGAACAGAGCAGAAAGATGCAAACGCCCCCTGCCATTACTCTGCCAATCCTTTCTTTGGCGGCATTATTCTCTTCTGATATGGCCTCTTCTCGCCGCCCTTTCATTTTCTTCTTCGACTTTAACGATTCCCCAATCGAGAATGCTAAGGCTAGGTCCTTTGAGCCTCGATAGAGTGCCCCTGTTAACTTTCCTGCGCTGTCAGGCGAGCAAACAATGGCAGTGTAGTTTGATATTGATGCCAATTACTTTACATTGAAATCTTGTGTGGAGACGGTGACTGTGGTCTCCAATTTGTCCCACCTGTTGTAGAATAGGACAAGTGAAGTACACCGATTAAACGCTTAAGTCTCTTTGCTCCAGAGTATGTACAAGGATGCTCGAGCAGAGATTAGTGCACTAAAGAAGCTAGACAAAGAGATGAAATGACAAGCCACCTCCGTGGCCTGATTCAGAGTTCCTTCGTACTTCGCATTTGATGGCCGGCGGGGAGTAATTTCTTTCGGAAACTCAACCCATGCCGAGGCAAAGTCTTCAAAGGCCTCACAAGAGTGAAGATGTGGCGATGCAATTGATGGTAGAGTCGAGCGATGAAGTTGTTTGCGAATGAAGTCGACTTATAATCTTTGCCCTCTGGATGCTGTCGGAAACCAAGAAAAGTCCCTATCTTTTTTTTTTTTTCAAATTTATTTATTTATTTGTTCTTTTTCAATTTCTTTTTTTCTATTTTTGCTTAGAAAGGAGAACCAATGTTTCAAATTTTTCTTTTATTGTTTTGAAAATTAACCTTTTTTTTTTGATGCAATGCTGTAATCGGGGGATTTCACCCTAAAGTTCAATAAAAAAAAGTTTCATTTTTTTAAAAAAATTAATTTAATTTTTTTTGTGTGCATATCATGGCATGAATAGCACAACACTTAAGCAAAAAAACATTTTATTTTGAATTTGAATTTGAGAATGATCAAATTTTAATAAACTCTAAATTGGACATTGAGCCCTCAACTGACCAGAAATCAAAAAGCGACTCAATTAAAGAAAAAGAAAAAGAAAAGCAAAAACAATCCAAACACACCTATTTACACTTACTAGAATAAAAGACACTCAAAGCAAGACTTGGAAGGACACACCATTGAGCCTACGCAACTTCTGCAGTTTTTCATTTTGGATTCAAAAATTGGTTAGCCGATTGATTTGTTGTCAAAATAGCTAAAAAAATTGATGGGCCAGTTGATTTATGAATCGACCAACTGAATGAACTAATGAACTGGCTGGAAAATTGGCCGGCTAGCTAAACAAGTGGCCAGCCGGCTGAAAGAATCAAGAAGCACACCTGAAGTCAACTCAATACTTGGATGGTTGACTGAATTGTTAGTCGGCCAGCTGTAGCAAGTCCGCGGGGGACCTCGCTACAGCTCGGACTCGATTTGTGTCACGGTTCTAAGTCTGAACCAAAGAGTCCAAATCCGGCAAATCGTTTTGAGAAAACAGATTTTTGAAAGAAGTGCCAAACATGGACTGCTTTGCCAGATACAGAGTCGCCACCTAAATATTTTGTTTTGGAGGAAATTTAGGAAACCCTGACTCGTTTGCCTAAGGCCACGTGTCCGTCATCACCAAAGTTGCCTCGGCTCGGGAACTTGGGTACGATTGGGGAAGGTCACTTCGTGAGCACCCCCGCTCGCCCGATCAAAGATCGGCCTCTACTAACCATGATATCTATTTTTGAAAACTTTATGTGTTCTTATTCCGGTTATTAGTCTAGATTACTATGTGATGCGCACAGCATACAAGTATAGACTGGGTTGCCTGAATTGGAACAAAACATTTCATGTTTGTTTTTGAAAGATGGTTTGCTACTCGCAAGTAGGCTTAAAATGCAGGTTTTGCCACCCTCAGGTGGGCTTAAGAAAAGATGGTTTTGCCACTATCTAGTGGGCTTAAAACAAACATTTGCTGAATTGTCCCAATCCAACTACCCAACCTTCACCCACAGGCATTCAAGCAGTTATATCACATAAGCAATTAGCCTCATGGTAAGCATGCTATTCATGGCAGTCACTCACACGCATGCAAGGATGCTAAAGCATAAAACTCACCGAGTACTCCAAGCCAAAACAGAAACTAATTAGAAATCCATGCATGATCCTAATTATACAGAAATGCCTAGTGCAACACATGTAAAAATGCAACTACAGCAGGCTCGGCTATTCTAAACATGGCATATGAAATGCTACAACTAACATGTATTCAATTTTGAATTGAAAGTACAATACAGTTAGTATGATGCGCCGAGCCCGGTGCATGCGAAACAGATGAATGATGCAAACATGCTGTCATATTGTATGCTAATTGAAATATGCCCTAATCTAACCATCATAAGCTGGTAAATAAAAGGGAAGAAAGACGTGGGGTTGGAAGACATACATCACACACACGCACACTTATTACAATTATGCCCTCGCACAGAGGGTCCGAATAAATATACAGTCCCGAATAAAAAGAATAGTACAGTCCAAGTAAATATTACGGTCCAAATATGTGCAAATTCCTAATTAATTAACAAATTAACTAAGAAAATAAATAAACTGGCATGCAAGCCAAGGACTGCCTTGATTCCATTCCGGATGATGAATGATGCATGCCCGGGTTGCCTTTGCGCGGAAATCCATGACGATGCCCCAATTAGCCTCTATTTGCACCTGTTCTTGAAATGCGTGCCAAGCCTCGGAAGACCGCTGATTCTTGATTTGCTGCAACAGAGAGCAGGAAAGGAGCATAGCAATGTATTTTCACAAATGTATGCATGCCTCGATCCTCGTGTCACCAATCACGCATCTCGATGCATGATGGCCGGGGAGTCGAATTACAAAATTTAATATGAAATGAATGCACATGAAAACACAACAAGACCTAACTTCATCATGGATGATCCGGAGTGTCGGTGACTAGGGAATTGAGACACGTTCCGTCACTCGGAGTATGGAACGTACCTCGTTTCTCGTGCTCGGGCTAACTCCTATCCCAAGCACAATGCAATATGCATGACATGCATGAAATGCAACTAAGATACAATCCTAACATACACAATGTTATGGAATGGCATACACGCTGCACGAGGTAATATACAACTGAGCATACACAATGCTATGGATGAAATGGCATACGCAATGCAATAATGGGCTTACACCAACATGAGAGAGCCTCAGCCACACTCACATAGGAGGCCATCAGATGAAAACAAGATGACTCGAAATGCGTGCATGCGTGCACGCAAACCGAGGACCGACCCTCAGGCACCGAAATGCCACTCTAATGAGACATGGCAAAGACATGGAATATGATATGAAAACATGCAAAAATCAGTGGCAAAATGAGGGGCAAAACAGCCCCGAAACAAGGCGAAATGGCACCCGATGCATGAAATGGTACCCGAAATGCAAAGTTAGGCATGCACAATGGCCTACAGCTATACAAAGCATGCATTATTTGATCATGACATGTGAAGAAATATTCAAGGCAGCCCCAAAACAAGCATGTTTACAGTTTTAATCAGGGCCAAAAAGCAAACAAAAATAGGGCAAAACTAGCATGCAAAAATGGCCCTAAATGTGAGATTATGAAGCAAGTCACAGTTGATGGCCCCAAACAGCTGAGGGTCCTTCTACAATGTTGAAGAGGGACCAAAAATATGATATTTTTCAGTTTTGAAGATAGCCCAAAAACAAACATAGGTATGGCTAAGCTCTCATGCAAGAAATGGGCCAAAAGATGGACAAAGAGGCAAGTGAAGGTTTCTGGCCTCAAACACAATAGGGCCCTCCAACAAAGTTGAAGAGGGGCCCAAAAAATGTCATTTTACAGTTGATGGCCAGACCCAAAACAGTATGCATACAAGCCAAAGATACTATGCAAAATATGGCCAAAAAGAGAGATATAACACAAAGTATAGAAAGGATGTCTCAAACAGTGAAAGACCCTCAATGAAACATTAATAGGAGTCCAAAATAAGACTGTTTTCAGTTCTTAAAATCGCCCAAAAATAGAAGCACAATAGGCTAACAAGTCATGCAAAAATGGAGCAAAGAGAGAGATATAATGGCAAGTGATGAATGAAAGCCTCAAACAACAATGAGACTTTCAACAATGTTGAATAAGGGCTTAAAATAAGCTACTTTTCAGTTCATGACAGAGCTCAAAACAAATTATACATAGGCCAAAAATACTACACAAGATAATGGCATACAAGAGGGATAATGAAGAAAGTGCATCAAGAGGGCCTCAAACAGTGAGAGGCCCTTAAGAAAAAGTGAAAAGGAGCTCAAAAAAATGCCACTTTCAGTTAGGGCCGGAGCTCAAAACAGCAAGAATGTATGGCTAAGAAATGATACAAAATATGGACCAAAAAGGGGGAAATGGAACTTACCCTTGAAGACAAGTCTTTGGTAGCTTCTTGGCTTGAGTTTGTGGCTCCTTAGGCTTTGAAGAACAGCCTCCAGCTGCTAGAATGAAGGATGGGAGAGTGGGGCTTGGTGGTGTAGTGTAAAATGATGTAGGGTTTGAAGGATGGAAGCTTGGAGATAGAGATGGAGAGAGATATAATGCAAAGGCTTGAGAGGGATTTTTTGTCAACCCTTGGACCAATGCTGGAGACTAGTTATGTAGACCAAAGAGGGGGAGAAAAGGAGGGAAAAAGTGGGGGGAAAATGGATCAAGTTTCCCCCCAAAAGTTGTCCCCCCCGGATACAGGTTTTTTGGGGGAAAAAAGTATACAGCTGTAATGTACTCACCCTGAGGAGCAAGGCCGGCCAGGTTTTGGAGTTGCAGGTGGCCGGCCAGCCAGGGGTCAAAAGGGTCAAAAAGATTTTCTGGCCGGCCACCACAAATTGGTGTCCTCTCAGGTGCCCTCAACACAACCTTGTGGTTCAAAATTGTCAACTGTAAAACAGGAGAGAGAATAGGTCATTTTTAGGATGGGTTCAAAAGGGTCAGGTGGAATTACTGGCCGGCCACCAACTTTTGGTGTCCTCCCATGTGTGTACAACACAAATATGGGGGTTAGGATTGAAGAAAGTGACCCTAGGGTGGTCAACATTGGCTTGGAAGTGAGAAAAACGGGCGTCGGAGGGCGCCGGAGGAATATAACTGGTTGCTGAAACAATTGCTGGCCTCCCACCCTTCTACGGCCTTCCTGGTGATGAAACAGAGGTACCTGCCAAAAATGAATGAAAACCGATGCAAAACGAATGTTCGGGGGCCAGAACGCGCAGTTCGGTGGCCAGAACGCGCAGTTCGGGGTCCCGAAAACTGCCTGTTAAGCACCGAAAGTGGCATTCAACCACGAAGTGGGTCTCTCAGATCTCAGTGTCCCTCAAAAGGGAGTAAATAAGATGCATGCCAAAAATCGGAGCAATTGGAGATAGTTAGGCGGTCCCGAACCGAGCCACATGGCCTGACGGCTCCGAAAAATCGGGAACCGGGCTCTGAAATGGGCAAAATGGCCTACAGCCACAAAATGTAGCCCACGGCCACTGAGAGATGGTCTACGGGACCTCTCCCTCCCCTCAGGAAAAGAAAAAGTGAAAACTGAGTCTGGTTCGTAAACCGAGGCAAGGCACAGAAGAGGGTTCGGAAATCTGGAGGCAGGGCTCACGGCCACGACTCTGAGACTTCTGAACGAGTACAAAACGCAACATCACCGAGCACTCAATCGGTGACATCTGAGTCTTAAGGTCGGTCAAAAATGGGGTGTCTACAGTTGCCCCTATTTGACAGAACTCGGAAGTCACAAGTGACGGGAGTGAATGTCAAAGCCCAGAGACGACCCATTTTTGACAAGGCCGAAGACTTAGACAAACGTACAAGATAAACAGAGATATGCCCGCAGACATGCCCGCAGGCAAGGGGGCAAAATGCAAAGTTATATGCACAGAGCCGGAGGCAACTCAATGATCATGCAAATGCAGCAAGCTGTAATGAAGCAAGTATTCGCAAATAGATGCAACAGTTTTAAGCAAGAATGCAACGCAACAACTACATTTCATGCAGTTAAGAATGCGGAGGATTGTTCAATTCTCATCGCGTCTCACACGGAGAAGATACGATACCTGCGCGATTCGTCTGGTCGCACCAGTCTCAACTGAACCGTACATACAATATCGTGCCTGCAAAAGAGAGAAATTCAACAAGCATAATATGCTACCAACATATATTCAATGTGATTCCAAAAGTTTCACACACGCAGTGTCGGCGAGTGAATGCACCGCGATGCGAGAAAGGAACGTGCGTGACAACGCATGCTCAAGCACAGAGGTATGGCAATATCAAGAAATGTGCATAATAATGCAAGTATGCTCATGAGAATGAAAGTTATATGCATGATAGTGAAAAACGAGCATAAATCAAGGTGCCCGTTTGTTTCGAACTAACGATCAAGGAAACGGGTGTTTCGGCGAAGGCGTCTCGATCACGGCCTCCGATTCACTTCCTGAAAAGGCTACAACACATTCAAAAAGGATACATTTTGATTTCGATGAATAATGACGAGACACATGTCAGAACTTGAAGCTGAAGCTCTGGTAGAGCAATTTCGCGACAGAAAGTGCACTTTCCTTGAACTTTTCCAGGTCCCGGGAACTCCGATCTTCCTCAAAATTTGCAGAGAGCTAGGTGAGCATGTGGGGGATACCACCGGCTAGTTATTTTCCCAAGGGGAGGCCACCGGCCACTTTTCAAAAAGAGAATGGCCGGCCAGCCAGAAAAGGTGGCCGGCCGGCTACCTGCCCAAATCCGCGGGCAAATTGGTCTTTTCACCTTTTTTTCTTTATATTCTCTCACCCAAACACTTTGAGCTCATAACCTCAGCCATGGAATCTTCTCCTCTTGCTTCCCAAACCATTTTCTCCCTTAGATCTGAGCTCTATACTCGTTTTCCAACGCCCCACGCAAGTTGTTTTCGCGAAAACATTCAGTTTCAAGCACTTTGAACCGATTAAATTTTGGTTTCGGGGCTTCTTTTCTCATTTTCGCCACTTGAGGTGAGTTTGTCTCAATATTTGGAAGATTTTCTCGGGAGTTGACTTTTGTTGACTTTTTCATTTCCCGAGAGTTGACTTTTGTTGACTTTTTCCAATTTTGGCTCATTTTTGCTCATTTTTGCCCCTTTTGCAGATTTTCCGAAATGGCGGGGAATTTTCCTCATGGTGGAGGCTCTCCGGGTGCCGGGGATGATTTTGATGTCATGACTTTGCCTCCGAGGGTTCGACCCTTTATTCCCGAGAGGTATGCCCCGCCAGCATATGTTCTTCCCCGGGCCATTTTTCGTCACTTTACTGATTTTAATGATCGAGCACCCGGAGATCTACTTCTGCGAGAGCCAGAGCATCACCTCTCCTATGAGGCGCGAGAGGTATTTACTTCATTTTCTGCATTTTTCGTGCATTTCGTGCCTTTGCCATGCTTGAACACACAGCTTAGCCTATGACATAGTACTTTGTTTGCATCCTAAACATGTGGCTTAAACACTTGAATTTTTGAACACTCGGCTCATTAATTGATTGCGAACGCACGACACACATTAGTTAAGAAGTGGACACACGGCTCAAACACTGATTTTTCGAACACACAGCCCGAATTTGAAGGTGAACACACAGCACACACTGACTAAGAGTGGAACACGCAGCCCAAACTCTGATTTTCTGAACAC
>NW_021025970.1:25410-63519 GCF_004153795.1 Camellia sinensis
AACTTGGTTTTGAATTTTGACAGTCCCCATCACTTCCCTGCTAGTGTTATCGTATGCTCTGATCACTTGAGTAGTCGGCACGAAGTCCGCGGGCTTCAGCCCGATTGCATACGCTGTTCTGGTCGGGCAGACATTAATAGCGGACCCAGTATCAACAAGTACCACTGGTATCCACTTGTCTCTACATTCCACGGAAATGTAGAGGGGTTTGTTGTGATTTATGCCCTCAGGCGGTAGTTCCTTGTCTTAAAAGGTCAATGCCGGGGAACCTCCTCCCGGGAAAACCAGCCCAACCAGCTGTTCGGGTGTAGTATCTATGGAGAGTTTGGACTTATCCATAGCAGATAAGACAGCTTGTCTATGTACTCGCGACGCCATAAGCAGTCCCCAGATGGAGATGTCTGCTTGTATCTTCTTTAACTGTTTCAGCACAACTTCCTCTTCGATCTACTTCTCATTCCGTTTCTCAGCTTCTTTATCCTTCCCGGATGTCTCGGGTTGGTCTAGATGCGGGGGCTTGAAGTACCGCCCACTTCTCGTTATGTGATCAACCTCATCGAGGTACCAAGTGTCGTCCGGTTGGCCACTTCCCCAGTCTTCGTCTGTGTGGGCAAGACATAAGTCATCGTCTTCCCACCACATTCCGCTGGCATTCAAGAGGCACCTGTCTGGTTCGGACACGCTTGTACTCACAGCACTTTCAATTTGCATGCCCACAGCATCTTCTGTTCTTGTACCCGCAGCACTTTCGAT
This sequence comes from Camellia sinensis, assembly GCF_004153795.1. Classification (NCBI taxonomy): domain Eukaryota; kingdom Viridiplantae; phylum Streptophyta; class Magnoliopsida; order Ericales; family Theaceae; genus Camellia; species Camellia sinensis. The sequence goes on from NW_021025970.1 coordinate 26,164, forward strand.
CCCCTCATGGATTTTGGCTTTCCCGGTTCTCTCAGAACCCTGCTGTTTTATTTGCGTTAGTGCAGTTTGTTGTCCAACCTTCCCCGCATTCACAATGCTTCCGTCCAGAGCGAAATTCTTCGTACCGGCGCTCTCCGGCAATGTAACCTGATTTCTGGCCCTTCCGGCCACAGCTGATACTCTCGCCCCTGCCGGGCCCTGTTCCGGTTGGGATTCTCCCACTACATCTGGTTGATCATCGAGCCATCCAGTGGCCTCTGCCGATTCCTCATAGTCGAACCAGTTGACTGCCGTATCCCCTGATTCTTGATCATCGAAAAACTGTAGGTTGGCAAAGTCCTCATCCACAGCTGTCAGATCATCTGCTCCTTGCTCAAATCCATCCCCCTAGATGACACACAGCTCTCCTTTCTCTGGTAATTCTATACCCAGTCCAATCCGGCCCGTTGACAAGATGTACTCACTTGGTCCATAAGCTTTCCCATCAAATCTCTGTTCAATCCTGGACTCAACAATCCCGTTTTCTCCTGAAGTTTGCCCTGCCCCATCTTTGATGGTCACCACCGTCGGCTCTGGTTGGGTTGTGGAGATGTCCAACATGCACAAGAAGTCAGTGCAGTCGGGGAGGAACACCTCCGGCTTGGGTAGGTGGGTAGGAGTAATATAGATGCTAGGATCGTAAGACACGACCCCAGTCTGGATAAGGTTGACTCTTTTGGGAGGTGGAGTTTGGTTGTGTGTAGGGAGGGGGTTGGTTGTGACGTTGGATTTTTCTGGCGACAAAATCACATTTTTTGTCAACGAGGTCTTGAATCTTGTGACGCAGCCTGAAACATTGGTCAGTATCATGGCCGTGCTGCTGGTGATATGCACAGTACTTGGCTGGGTTGTGAGAGGGAGGGAGTGGGTTTGGCAATGGCCTCGGCTCTAGGGGTTTTAGATGCCCCTTTCTGATCAAGACCCCCAGAGCCTTAGACAAAGGCATGTATAGTGGGGTGAAGGTTCTTTGGCCTCTGGGCTGGTACTTAGAGGTTTGAGTACTGCTTCCGGATGCACCGGAGAAGGGTGTGGCTGCCATGGGCCTTGGAAGGGGAGGGGGAATGGTGGTGACCATGCTGACCTCCGAAGCTCTTGCAGTTGCAGCGCCACTCGGGCCTGTATTGTTATTTCGGTTGAATGTCCTCCTCGGTTGCTCCCTATCCTGGTCAAACAGACCTTGCTTCATTGCATCTTCGATTTGTACTCCCATCTCGTGTAAATCTGAGAAAGTGGGAAAGGGGAGTACAATCATTCTCTGCATCAACTTTGGTTGGAGATTGCGCATAATCATTCGGATTTGGTCTTTATCAGTGGGCCTCAAAGTCATCATCGACGCCTTTGCCCTCCATCAGGTTACAAAATCTAAGAAAGTTTCCTTGGGCTCCTGCCTTGTCGTTTCGAGATCATGAGCTGTAATCTCAATCTGAGTGTTGTACGAGTACTGCGCGACAAAGGCCTCTGCCATTTCATCCCAACTCCTCTTTACTTCATCTTCTAACTTCGCATACCAGATGGCGGCCACACCCAACAGGGTCAGGCCGAACAGTGAAAGCATTTGTGGTCGAGTTAGGCCCATTGGCCGCAGGATGTCTGAGAATAGCCGAAGATGGACCATGGGGTCCCCGGAGCCGTCGAATCGATCAATCTGCGGCATCTTGAACCTATCGGGCAATGTCACGGCCACGTCGGTATATCCATCCTCGATATCCGGAATAGCCTTTACCCCTTGTGATTTCTTGAAGAGCTTCTCAAGCTTGCTTAGTTTCAGAGCGGTATGATCTATTTCGAACTCGAAGGGGGAGTCCGGGTGGTTGGGTGTATGGGTCTTGGACAGTTGAGGCGGAAGCGGGGGCGGAGCTGGCCCCGTTGGAAGGTTCGTGTCCTCTTGTAGGTTTTGGATATTTGGCCCGGTGTTCTGGGTGTTTGGCAGAGCGTTCTGGACAGTAGGTGCTTGCTCAGGTAATGGAGCCCCTGGCGGAGGAGGGACTTGATGTGAAGCGGATGCCGCATTCTGCTGTTGCAGTCTGGTAATTAGCTCGGCCTGCTGGGCCATGACCGCGGCCTTCTGTTTGGAGAATTCTGCTTGGCGGGCGGCATCCTCTTGCATTTGTCTCATGCTCTCCTGCATTTGGCGCATTAGGGCTTCCATCCCTGATGTATTTTGCTGATCCATCCGACTAACTGGTATGTCTATTTCTATAGCAACGATCGGGACCTCAGTTCTATTGTCCCCCGACAGAGTAACCCACTGTTCTGACAATCTCTGTTCTGACACACTACGCTTTCTCGGCTTTCTTCTGACAACGGGGGGTAGAGAATGAAACACTGGTTGTCCGTCAATTAGATCCTCGGATCGATTGAGTCGGCGACCTCGTGTCCAAAGTGCCTGGGGAATATCTACTGGGTTGGAAGCAATTGTGCTAGAACTGCCCCTAGTAAAAAAATAAATAAAGCAATAAGGGAATAAATAAACAGATAAACGGACAGCATAACAGCTTAAAATAAATGCATGACACACTTCCGGGCATAACAACACACAGTCGATAAGCTGAATACACACTGTCCTCAAACACTGATTATTATCCCTGAGTCACTGCCCCCAAAACTGAATCTCTGATACCCGCAGATAACTGATTCCCAAATACTGACTGATGCCCGCAGGCCTGATGCCCAAACTCATACACTGATACATGCATTCCTGTAGAGACGCACTCTAAAGCACATAACAGATAAGTGAGAGCCAAAACACCCCTATGTTGGGGTAGGGTTTCCCTGTCCTATTTTGTCAAGAGCTAGGGTTTCACTACGCACGCAGCGGTTTCAAACAACCTATAAACGGGTAAGCAACCTGTCCTAGTTTGGAATGGTCACTATGGATCCGAATATGTACTAGGTCGAATGGTCAAAAAAGGTGCCTCGGTAAAACCAGGGTTTGTGTTCCCATACTGGTAGAGCCCACAACTGGTCAGCCTTATGGTCATGCCTTGACAAGACAAGCCTCCGGCAAACCGTTCAGGAATAGCTGATGGCAAACACGGTGTCCTAGGCGCACCAATGCAAATGCAATGCAAAGAAACACACAAGTGTAGTCAAAAACAGATATCACCTTGTGCATTTGAGTTCTCTAAATCCCCAGCGGATCGCCAGAAACTGTAACAAGTCCGCGGGGACCTCGCTACAGTTCGGACTCGATTTGTGTCACGGTTCTTAATCTGAACCAAAGAGTCCAAATCTGGCAAATCGTTTTGAGAAACAGATTTTTGAAAAGAAGTGCCAAATATGGACTGCTTTGCCAGATACAGAGTCGCCACCTAAATATTTTTTTATGGGGGAATTTAGGAAACCCTGACTCGGTGCCAAAGGCCACGTGTCCGTCATCACCAGAGTTGCCTCGGCTCGGGAGCTTGGGTACGATTGGGGAAGGTCAGCTATGAGCACCCCCTCTCGCCCGATCCGAAGATCGGCCTCTACTAACCGTGATATCCATTTTTGAAAACGTTATGCGTTCTTATTCCGGTTATTAGCCTAGATTACTATGTGATGCGCACAGTATACAAGTATAGACTGGGTTGCCTGAATTGGAACAAAACATTTCATGTTTGTTTTTGAAAGATGGTTTGCTACTCGTAAGTAGGCTTAAAATGCAGGTTTTGCCACCCTCAGATGGGCTTAAGAAAAGATGGTTTTGCCACTATCTAGTGGGCTTAAAACAAACATTTGATGAATTGTCCCAATCCAACTAACCCAACCTTCACTCACAGGCATTCAGGCAGTTATATCACATAAGCAAATAGCCTCATGGTAAGCATGCTATTCATGGCATCCACTCACACGCATGCAAGGATGCTAAAGCATAAAAACTCACCGAGTACTCCAAGCCAAAACAGAAACTAATTAGAAATCTATGCATGATCCTAATTATACAGAAATGCCTAATGCAACACATGCAAAAATGCAACTACAGCAGGCTCAGCTATTCTAAACATGGCATATGAAATGCTACAACTAACATGTATTCAATTTTGAATTGAAAGTACAATGCAGTTAGTATGATGCGCCGAGCCCGGTGCATGCGAAACCGATGAATGATGCAAACATGCTGTCATACTGTATGCTAATTGAAATATGCCCTAATCTAACCATCATAAGCTGGTAAATAAAAGGGAAGAAAGACGTGGGGTTGGAAGACATACATCACACACACGCACACTTATTACAATTATGCCCTCGCATAGAGGGTCCGAATAAATATACAGTCCCGAATAAAAAGAATAGTACAGTCCAAGTAAATATTACGGTCCAAATATGTGCAAATTCCTAATTAATTAACAAATTAACTAAGAAAATAAATAAACTGGCATGCAAGCCAGGGACTGCCTTGATTCCATTCCGGATGATGAATGATGCATGCCCGGGTTGCCTTTGCGCGGAAATCCATGACGATGCCCCAATTAGCCTCTGTTTGCACCTGTTCTTGAAATGCGTGCCAAGCCTCGGAAGACCGCTGATTCTTGATTTGCTACAATAGAGAGCAGGAAAGGGGCATAGCAATGTATTTTCACAAATGTATGCATGCCTCGATCCTCGTGTCACCAATCACGCATCTCGATGCATGATGGCCGAGGAATCGAATTGCACAATTTAATATGAAATGAATGCACATGAAAACACAACAAGACCTAACTTCATCATGGATGATTCGGAGTGTCGGTGACTAGGGAATTGAGACACGTTCCGTCACTCGGAGTACGGAACGTACCTCGTTTCCCATGCTCGGGCTAACTCCTATCCCAAGCACAATGAAATATGCATGACATGCATGAAATGCAACTAAGATACAATCCTAACATACACAATGTTATGGAATGGCATACACGCTGCACGAGGTAATATACAACCGAGCATACACAATGCTATGGATGAAATGGCATACGCAATGCAATAATGGGCTTACACCAACATGAGAAAGCCTCAGCCACACTCACATAGGAGGCCATCAGATGAAAACAAGATGACTCGAAATGCGTGCACGCGTGCACGCAAACCGAGGACTGACCCTCAGGCACCGAAATGCCACTCTAATGAGACATGGAAAAGACATGGAATATGATATGCAAAAATACAAAAATCAGTGGCAAAATGAGGGGCAAAACAGCCCCAAAACAAGGCGAAATGGCACCCGATGCATGAAATGGTACCCGAAATGCAAAGTTAGGCATGCGCAATGGCCTATAGCTATACAAAGCATGCATTATTTGATCATGACATGTGAAGACATATTCAAGGAAGCCCCAAAACAAGCATGTTTACAGTTTTAAGCAGGGCTAAAAAGCAAACACAAATAGGGAAAAACTAGCATGCAAAAATGGCCCTAAATGTGAGATTATGAAGCAAGTCACAGCTGCTGGTCCCAAACAGCTGAGGGTCCTTCTACAATGTTGAAGAGGGACCAAAAATATGATATTTTTCAGTTCTGAAGATAGCCCAAAAACAAACACAGGTATGGCTAAGCTCTCATGCAAGAAATGGGCCAAAAGATGGACAAAGAGGCAAGTGAAGGTTTCTGGCCTCAAACACAATAGGGCCCTCCAACAAAGTTGAAGAGGGGCCCAAAAAATGTCATTTTACAGTTGATGGCCAGACCCAAAACAGTATGCATACAAGCCAAAGATACTATGCAAAATATGGCCAAAAAGAGAGATATAACACAAAGTATAGAAAGGATGTCTCAAACAGTGAAAGACCCTCAATGAAACATTAATAGGAGTCCAAAATAAGACTATTTTCAGTTCTTAAAATTGCCCAAAAATAGAAGCACAATAGGCTAACAAGTCATGCAAAAATGGAGCAAAGAGAGAGATATAATGGCAAGTGATGAATGAAAGCCTCAAACAACAATGATCCCTTCAACAATGTTAAATAAGGGATTAAAATAAGCTACTTTTCAGTTCATGACAGAGCTCAAAAAAAATTATACATAGGCCAAAAATACTACACAAGATAATGGCATACAAGAGGGATAATGAAGAAAGTGCATCAAGAGGGCCTCAAACAGTGAGAGGCCCTTAAGAAAAAGTGAAAAGGAGCTCAAAAAAATGCTACTTTCAGTTAGGGCCGGAGCTCAAAACAGCAAGCATGTATGGCTAAGAAATGATACAAAATATGGACCAAAAAGGAGGAAATGGAACTTACCCTTGAAGACAAGTCTTTGGTAGCTTCTTGGCTTGAGTTTGTGGCTCCTTAGGCTTTGAAGAACAGCCTCCAGCTGCTGGAATGAAGAATGGGAGGGTGGGGCTTGGTGGTGTAGTGTAAAATGATGTAGGGTTTGAAGGATGGAAGCTTGGAGATAGAGATGGAGAGAGATATAATGCAAAGGCTTGAGAGGGATTTTTTGTCAACCCTTGGACCAATGCTGGAGACTAGTTATGTAGACCAAAGAGGGGGAGAAAAGGAGGGAAAAAGTGGGGGGAAAATGGATCAAGTTTCCCCCCAAAAGTTGTCCCCCCCGGATACAGATTTTTTGGGGAAAAAAAGTATACAGTTGTAATGTACTCACCCTGAGGAGCAAGGCCGGCCAGGTTTTGGAGCTGCAGGTGGCCGGCCGGCCACCCCCCATGGTCGGCCAGCCAGGGGTCAAAAGGGTCAAAAATATTTTCTGGCCGGCACCCACAAATTGGTGTCCTCCCTGGTGCCCTTAACACAACCTTGTGGTTCAAAATTGTCAACTGTAAAACAGGAGAGAGAATAGGCCATTTTTAAGAAGGGTTCAAAAGGGTCAGGTGGAATTACTGGCCGGCCACCAACTTTTGGTGTCCTCCCATGTGTGTACAACACAAATATGGGGGTTAGGATTGAAGAAAGTGACCCTAGGGTGGTCAACATTGGCTTGAAAGTGAGAAAAACGGGCGTTGGAGGGTGCCGGAGGAATATAACTGGTTGCTGAAACAATTGCTGGCCTCCCACACTTCTACGGCCTTCCTGGTGATGAAACAGAGGTACCTTCCAAAAATGAACGAAAACCGATGCAAAACGAATGTTCGGGGGCCAGAACGCGCAGTTTGGGGTCCCGAAAACTGCCTGTTAAGCACCGAGAGTGGCATTCGACCACGAAGTGGGTCTCTCAGACCTCAGTGTCCCTCAAAAGGGAGTAAATAAGATGCATGCCAAAAACCGGAGCAATCGGAGATAGTTAGGCGGTCCCGAACCGAGCCACACGGCCTGACGGCTCCGAAAAACCGGGAATCGGGCTCCGAAATGGGTAAAATGGCCTACAGCCACAAAATATAGCCCACGGCCACTGAGAGATGGTCTACGGGACCTCTCCCTCCCCTCAGGAAAAGAAACAGAGAAAATCGAGTCTGGTTCGCAAACCGAGGCAAGGCACAGAAGAGGGTTCGGAAATCTGGAGGCAGGGCTCACGGCCGCGACTCTGAGACTTCTAAACGAGTACAAAACGCAACATCACCGAGCACTCAATCGGTGACATCTGAGTCTTAAGGTCGGTCAAAAATGGGGGGTCTACACCAGCTAAAACATGCAAGAGAGTTGGGAGTGCGAGGAGAAGACAAAATTCCTGACTCGACTATACCCCTAGTTCATTGCTTTGACTTTTTTTTTTTCTTCTGCTAAAAAGATTTTGACCAACATGAGAGTTAGATTGACATGCTTGTTCCACTCTCTATTTTGAAATCATGTAAGTCAAGCGGTGAGTATTGAAAATTTTCCTTTTTTGGTCCAAAGAATGGTCTGGGTTTTTCAAAAAATGGAATAATTTTCGAGAGAATTAGTCGACTTAATTAAAAATCATCAAAACTTGTTTTAGCAACTGGTTGTTACCCGACCAACGTGAAATCAACCCTTTGAGATGCACAATCTCAAATCCAAACTTGATCTACCTTGCAATTGAATCTATCATAAGAAGAGATAGGACAATCGAACTGAATATAGATGAATCAATCAAACATGGACAGGATAGCCGAATCGAATAAAGGTGCACCAATCAACCACAGATGGAACAAGTAAGTTAAAAATGGTTGGGACTGAACTTCAGGATGAAGTTGCTTTCGTATCCCAAAGATAGGAATCAAGCCTTATGTAGTTCACGGGTGAAGGTTCACTCGGGTATTAACACTCTCTTTTTGTGCTCTAACTTTTGTCAAAGCCATCTTTCCGGGTTTTCAACCTTGTGATCTTTTTTCAATTTTCTTTTATTTTTTTCATTGATTTTTTTTCCATTTTTTTCAGTCATTTTTTTTTGGTTTTTCTATTTTGACTTATGCTTGGGTCGCCCTTTTGGATTTTCAGCCCAACAAGCCTCTAAAGAATAGTACTTTGTAGCTTGTCCATGTTGATTGGTTGTAAGAACTCTAGGCTATCTAAATCCATAGGAATGACTATTCCTCTTGACCAGATAGACTTGATGTAGAGACCCATCCAATTAGGTTTGAATTTGCCCCTAGGGTCATGGATAGAGGCTCGATTATCCTTTAGCAACAAATCTCCTTCTCTCAGATTTTGGGATTTGGCTTTCTATTCAGTATCCACTGGCTTGAGAAATGACTTGGTTTGAATCTTCAATCACATCCGACATTTTTGCTTCTAGTTCAAGGGCAGCTTCCTATCTGGCTATGTAAGCCCTCGTGCTTTGGTTGATCATTGAACATGCTAAATCATGGTTCGAAAGCTAGGGGGGTCGACTCCCAAGGTCGAGAGAGATCCTATGCTATCTAATCTTAAGATCAATTCTAGACATGTCTTCGTAGGACCACGAAAAAACATGTTTTGAACTCTTTAAATAAAGCGATTAATCGCTCATGTGTAGACAACCCCTTTTTTACGGCCCTTCAAGACTTGTATGTTCTTGCAGGTACATCCGATGATGAGTATGTTTGCTCACCAAGCGCTCGAAGTCCTTAGTGGAACGCCGCAACTTTGAGCCTTTCAAACCCTGCATCCATTTTATCTCATTTTTGGACCATGCCTTGGTCTTTCCAGCCTTTAATCTCTGGTGGCCTGCCGGCCATCATTTCTTGTTTTCTGGTCATTGATGTGCCTTGCCGGCCATCAATGATGCCTTGTTGGCCATCATTGATGGCCGGCCGGCCACCGGTGTTTTCTGCAGATATTTCATGCCATTTGTGCCAGCTGTTTGCACAGATGCTTGCATCTGTCCATACGTGGAGTGCTGGATCTCCCTGTATAGATTTCATGTTTTCTATATGTAAGGACCCCCTCTCATGTTTTGGGGTTAGAAAATTTTGGACTCAAAATTTTCCTCTCTCTACAATTTTCTCTCTCTACAAATTCTCTACACTTTTACCTACTTACACTACACTCTTGCCTATACTTCCTTAACCAAACTTGATCACCTTTGAGCTGAGATTCCTTGGGGTCTTCTTGGAGCTTTTGAAGTTGGTTTTGGCTTGACTTGTTGCCTAGAATTGCTCTTCTCTTCAAGAGGTATAATATTTGCTTTGTTAGGTTACTTTGCATACTTGTTTTCCTATCTTTTTCTCACTATTTTTGAGTTGTTTTTGGGCTATAAAAACTGTGTTAAAGTAGGCTAAAATTTGTTGTTTGAAGCCCTTTTAAGGTAGGGGGTGATTCACCCTTCTTTGTACCTTGTTTATAAGGCTTTCCCACTTGTGTTTCCCACTTTCAAACTATCTTTTTTCAAGTTTTTAACCACTGAATTTCAGAGCTTTTTAAGTGGTAAAAATTATGTTTTGAAGTCCAAATTTGGAGTGGTTAGCCTCCTCTCCTTGTGTCTTGTTTGCTAGCCTAGTTGGTGCCATGCTTTAGTTTATTTTGCTAGCTTGTTGTAGCTTAATTCCAGCATGTTTTCTGTTTTGGGTTGTTTGTTGCATTTGAATCTTGTATTGCATAGTTGTAGTGTAATACTCCTCACAAGCTTAGTGTTTTAGGTCTTTAGACACCACTTGTTTGAGTTGATTGCATGTTTTTGGTGCTTTTCACACTTAATTTCAGCACTAGTCATCTATGCAACTTTCCTCATTTCTTGGCTTTTAATTTTGCTTTGAAAGTAGTTTCAAGTCACTTGTTTGCCTAAGTGTGAAATTGAGGTTTCATACTTAATAGTTTAATCCCTTAAGGGGTTCATTACCAACAGCATGAGACTTCTTTCATACCTAAAGCAACTTGTGTCTTAAGCCTTCTTTCCATTAGATTACATTAATTCACCCTTTGGACTTAATTGGATTAAAGAATGGTTGGTAAGTTAAAAAGAGTAATTAAAACTTGGGATTAAAAGTGAACAAGATAATAACTTGTGTTTTGTGTGTTCAATCGGATGTTAATTGACCACAAGAAAAATTGGAACATTTCATACTTAAAGTGATGAAATGTGTTAGCTTTCTTAGGTCTCCGTTGCCCTTGATCATGCATGATAGGGTGATAGATTTGTGTGTCTCATTTTGCATTTATTGAACTTGCACCTCTTGAGTCATAAGCCATGATGCAATGAAATTGCTTGAGTTGGTGGTTTGTGGCTTAAGTTTATCACTCCTTGGATTTGTTTATGAAAAGGAGGGTTGAGTTGTGCAAACAATCTGTGGGAATACCCTCTTTCTGCTCTGTTTGTCCTTTGTTGCAGTAAGATGAACCAGTGCATCAGTGGCCGACAGGTGGCCGACAGTGCACCATTGATGGCCGGTAGGCCACTTCCATGGCCAGCAGGTGGCCGACATTGCACCATTGATGGCCGGCAGGTCACTTCCATGGCCAGCAGGTGGTTGGCAAGCTTTACCAGTGGCCGGCTGGCCATTGATGCAAACTTCAGCAAAATGTTAGTAAGGTGCAACAAAATTGTTCTGGAAGTGTTCAATTGAGCAAATAGAGGCTTTTGAGAGCAAAACGAAGGTATTTTCGGGTGAAAACCGAGCATACACATGCATATCTTTCATTTCTCGAGGCAGGGCAGCAATTAGCTTAGTCGAGTTACTTAATTTAATTATTAGTTGCAATTATTTTGTAATTATGTAATTAGTTAGTTAACTAATTAGTTCATTTGTTGTTGTAATAATTAGTTAAATAGTTTAGCTAGGTATTTATTTTGTTTGTAGTAATTAGCTTAATTAGCTTTAATTAGCTTAGCTTAGTTGCTAAGTAGTTAGCTTTATTCATTCGGACTCTCCTTCGTGAGAGCATAATGTAATAATGTGCATGTCTTCTAATCCCACGTCTTTCTCCCTTTTATTTACTAGCTTTTGATGGTTAGATTAGGGACATGTTTCAATTAGCATACCTTATGCTTGCATATATTCATCTTTTCTTGCATGCACCGAGGCTCGGTGCATCATTTAAACTGCATTGTCATTTCAAACACTTCGTTGAATACGTGCTTAGACCACATGTCTTGAATTAATTCAAATGCCATATTAGTAGTCGAGCCTAGTTATTGCATATTGCATGTGTTGCATTAGACATCTTGTATAGTTAGGAATCATGCATAGTTTTCTAACTCATATATTCTTAGCTTGGAGTACTAGGTGAGTTTTTAGTGCTTTAGCATACTTGTATGAGTGTGAGTGACTGCCATGACTAGCATGCTTGCAATGAGGCTAAATGTTTACTTGCTAAACTGCTTGAATGCTTGTGAATGAAGGCTTGTTGCTAGAATTGGAACGATTCAATGAATGTACGTTTTAAGCCCACTTTGTTGAGTGGCAAATTCGCAAACTTTAAACCCACTTGAGGTGGCAAATTCAAACCCTTTTTCGTAAAACAAACATGCAATTGAATTGTTCCAATTTGGGCAAACTAGTCTATACTTGTTCGTGCGCATCACATAGTAAAGTTATCCTTGTTAATAGAACAAGAGCACATAATGTTGATAAAAAATCATTTCATGATTAGTAGAGGCCGATCTTTGATCGGGCGAGCGGGGGTGCTCAATTCATGACCTTCCCCTCTTGTACCTAAGTTTCCGAGCTGAGGCAACTTTGGTGATGATAGACATGTGGCCTTTGGCACGAGTCATGGGTTTCCTAAATTTCTCCAAAATAAAATACTTAGGTGGCGATTTTGTATCTGGCAAAGCAATCCATTTTTGGCAATTTGATTCAAAATCGATTTTCCAAAAAAGTTGCTGGATTTGAACTCTTTGGTGTTTATCAATTTCACATTGCACTTGTGAGATTAGATTCGGAATCGCTGGAGTTCGAACTGTAGGGCTTTTCTTTTAATCCTTCAGAAATGGGGCGTGAAAAAGTCGAGCTATAGTTTCCGGCAACTCCGCTGGGGAATTAGAGAACTTGACTCGAACTCATGATATGACATTTTACCTACACTTATGTTTTTCTTTGCATTTGCATTTGCATTGGTGCGCCTAAGTCATTGTGTTTACCTTCTGCTATTGTTGAACGATTTGCCGAAGGCTTGCTTGGAAAAGGTTGCCAAAAGGCTGACCGGTTGCGGGCTCTGCCACGATGGGAACACAACCCTTGGATCTGAACTACCGCTATACCGTTTGATCCTCCTTTCACTTCTTGGTGTTTGGTGTGAGAGGTATATTAGGTAGTCTTGCTGAGGTACCTTTTTTGACTAATTGGCCTAGTTGCATATCGAAAGCCATAAAGACTATTCCAAACTAGGACAGGTTTCTTACCTGAATGCAGGATTATGTGAAACAATTTTCTTGAATAGCTATCCCTAGTTCCTGATGAAACTAGGACAGGGTAACCCTACCCCTTCATAGGGGTGTTTTGGCTCTTACTTAACTAGTATGTGCTTTTAGAGTGAAACTCTACAGGAATGTATGTATTAGTTGCAAGTTTGGGTATCAGTTTTGGAGGCAGAAATCAGTGCTGAGTGCAGTTCTACAGCTTATGATTACAACTGTGTCTTGTTCACATCTAAGCTGAGGTGTTGTACGGTTTCTGATTTTTCGCTTTCTTTTTGCTTTATTTCTTTTTGCAAGGTAGTTTCTCACAATTGCTTCAGACAGTTCTGTTACCCCCCCAAGCACTCTGGAATCGTGTAAGAAGGCTTTACCGATCAGGGGATCTTGTTAGGGAACAACCAGTGTTTGCTTCACTCCCACCGGTTACGCGACGGAGGAGGGTTAGACATAATTCACCAGTCCGACAGTCACCTTTTACTTCACCTGCTCCCAGTTAGGCTTAGTCTTTTATTTCCACTCCAATAAGAGATTATTTGCCTGTTCCGATGGCTCAACATCCCCCGATTAGCATGGAAGACCTGCTTCGTCATCTCTAGCAAACCATTGAAACCATGCAACAAGATGCTGCCTACCAAGCTGAAGTTACAGCCCACCAAGCGGAAGTGATAAATAGGCTGCAGCAATAACAACCACAGCAAGCAGCGGCTTCTGCTTCCCATGCACCTCCTGCTGGTATTCCAGCACCTGGAATCACCACTAATGTCCAAGAGAATCTGGGCATTCCGGTAGACCCCATCCCACCGCAGGCTTCCAAGGCACTAGTGTACCAAACTGAGGTGCCATTTGAATTCGAGGTTGACCCCACTGCACTGAAGGTCAACAAGCTAGAGAAGCTTCTCAAGTGGGCACAGGGTGTGAACTCAATCCCTGACATTGAGGATGGATATACCGACTTCGCAGTAACTTTGCCGGAAAGATTCAAGATGCCACACATAAACCGATTTGATGGTTCTGGGGATCCTATGGTCCATCTGCAGTTATTCTCAGACATCCTGCGGCTAATGGGCCTCACCAGACTTCAAAAGCTGTTGCTTTTCGGCCGAACCTTGTCAGGGATAGCGACTATCTGGTATGCAAAGCTAGAAGACTCTATGAAACGAAGTTGGGAGGAAATGGCTGAGACCTTCATCGCACAGTAATCCTACAATACCCTGATCGAGGTCACAACCCGTGATCTTGAAGTAACCCGACATGAGCCAAAGGAGGGCTTCTCGGACTTTGTGACTCGATGAAGGGTTAAGGCTTCGATGATGACTACCCGTCCGTCAGAAAAATGACCAAATCAGAATGGTGGTCCGCAATCTGCAAGGGAAATTACTGCAGAAGATGACTGTCTTGTCATTGTTCACATTCACTAAGCTCCACACGACACCCATTCTGATTTGGAGATGCGATGAAATAGGGGTTGATCGCCGATGAAAAGGAACAGCCTAAGAGGTCTTTCACACGTAGTTCCAATGCAACCACGAGTGGAAGCACAACTGCACGACAATCTGATGTGAATGTCATCACCACGACACCCAAAACTACCAACCCTTTCACCAATACAAATCCACAAATCTCAACCAGCCAGGCCCGATCTCAAAGGGTCGTTACCCGGCTCTATATGCCTTTATTCAAAGCCCTAGGGATGTTAATCAAAAAAAGGGCACCTTAGGTCGTTAGAACAAAGCCCACTACCCGATCCTCTCCCACCTAAACACAGCCTAGCCAAATACTGTGTTTTTCACTAGCAGCACGGTCACGACACCGACCAATGCTATAGGCTGCATCATGAGATTTAATATCTCATTGACAACATGGTGATAGTACCACCCCAAAAGCCAAATGTGACTACCAACCCTCTTGCAGTCCACAACCAAGTTCCCTTACCTTGGAACCTAAATCTAATACATACACTGGCCATCCCATATGACCCTAGCGTATACATAACCCCTTCTCACCTACCCAAATTGGGTGTGTTCATCTCTGAGAGCACGGACTTGTGTATGGTGAACATTTCCACTCTTCAACCTGAACCCGTGGTGGTGACAATGGTAAAAGGAGGGCAGTTGGCCTTGGAAGAGAATGTCAGTCCATTACTTGAGAGCTCTGTAGATGTATCTGAGGGGCTTTATGACCCGTGCTGTTGTATTGTGTCAATGGATCAAGCCAAACCCGAAGTGGTATTGCCAAAGGCAGCGGGGGTTAATGTGGTTCGAGAAGATAGCCTAAGCTAAGGTTTGGATGATCTAGTAGAGCTGGAAGAAGACTTAGACAATCTGTAGTTCTATGACGAACAAGATTAGGGAGATGTGCAGATTGATTGGTTTGATTTGAATGGGTCGACAGACAACTCCGGGTGGCTTAGTGATGAGCCTGACAAAGAGGAGGAAATTCAACCAAAACTTAAAGAAAAGAGAGCTAGAATAGCTGCAGTGGCCGGAATGACCGAGGACAAGGGGACATTGCCGGAGAGCATCGGTATCAAGAATTTAGCCCAAGAATTGGGCACCGTGAGTACCGCAGCTACTGAACAAGAAGTCGCACTGAAGCGGTTTGTGCAAGAAATGGATCAAGACAAACAGAAGGCTGGAATAGCTCAACACCCTGCGAGGAATGTTTTTGCTGAGAGAATGATTAGCCAAGAGTCGGACAATTGTTTGTTGGCTGTCAGAGGTGCGTTGCGGGAAGACGATAATCTATGTTTGGTCCACAGTAATGAGGATTGGGGTCAAGACCTGCCAGACAACACCTGGTACTTTGAAGAGGTGGACCATATGATTAGAAGTGGGCAGTACTTCAAGCCCCAACATTTGGACCAAGCTAAAGCCTCTGGAAAGCATAAAGAGGTTGAGAAGCAGAAGGAAAAACAGTTAGAAGAAGAAGCGGTGCTGAAACAGCTGAAGAAGATCCAGGTCGATATTTCAATATGCGGTTTACTTATGGCTTCTCGCGTGCACCAACAGGCTATGCTATCAACGATGGATAAAGCCAAATTGTCCATTGACACAACTCTAGAACAGCTCGTTGGATTAGTCTTCCCGGGAGGTGCTGCGCAACTTTGACCTTCTCAGGCAAGGAATTACCGCCAGAAGGCTCAGCACATAACAAACCTTTGTACATATCAGTAGAGTGCAGAGAGAAGTAAGTGCCAGTGGTATTGGTTGACACTAGGTCAGTAATCAACTTATGCCCGTCTCGCATAGCTTACGCCATTGGTCTGAAACCAGTGGATTTCATACCTGCAGCCCAAGTGATTCAGGCATATGACAATACAAGCAGAGAGGTGATGGGCATAGTACAGATCAGAGTTCAAGTGGGCCCAGCTCAACAGGATATTGAGTTCCATGTCCTGGATGTGCCAGCTACTTTCAATCTATTAATAGGAAGGCTGGCTACACCAAGTAAAAGTTGTCTCCTTTACCCTTCACCAAATGCTGAAATATCCCCATGGGAATGGGGTGGCTATTGTGTTCAGGAATTCATCTATACATCCTCTGGCAGAGGTAACTACACCTGTGCTCAAAATTGTTCATGGCAAGGAAGATGTTTTCTTCTCTGGATTTACCCTAACTGAGGCCTGGGCAGTGCAAATCATCTTGGCAGCTGATGAGGGCTTGTGTGTTAGTGCCCAATCAATCTACTTCATGAACAAGCTGCAACATATGCCAGGAATGGGGTTGGAAAGAAGTGGCTGGAAGGGCGTTACTGTATTGGCCGATGTGCCACATAACTCGTATGCCTTTGGTCTTGGTTATACGCCCACCAAAGAGGACTGGGTGAGAAAAGGGAATGAAATGGCCAGAAGGGCCAGAGCTAAGCAGACCGGGAGCTATGAACTTGTACACATGCCAATCCGGGGAACCTTGAATGGTCATTTTGTTTGGGTGGGTAAAGACTTCCTATTCTGTGGTTTTCCAGAACCCTAGTTCAACTCTAAGAAGCAGCGTGTTCCTAGCTTTGAAATCTTCTTTGACTTGCAGCTGCAAGACAGTGATATAGAGGAAAGGGCTGAGCCAATTATTGCTAAAGCTGAATGAAGTACTGAAAGTGATTCTGATAACGGTGAGATTGAAGCAGGAGCAGCACTGGCATGTCTCCTTTCGGATCATCCGATCAACTCAGAGAGCTTGAAGGATAACTTGACCGTTTCCATGATCCGGGACCAACTGGGTGTGAATCCTTCTAGCAGCATTTTGGATGCATCTGACATACCATCCCTCATTTGGCAGCTGGAGGAGGGCTACCTGCCTAGCAATTCTGAGTCGGGTAGTGAGCCAGAATCTGATTCCATAGAGTTTGTGGAGTCAGAATTCTGAGTCTGGGTCCGGTATTCTTGGGGTTGATAACCCGGATGCCAAGGTTTTGCCCAGGTCATCCTTTTCTTTTTCCTTTGAGTTGGTTGTAACCGAGAAACTGGATGAGCTTGACCTTGTGAATGAGAATGCCACTGTAGATTCTGAGTATTTCTCTGCACCTCTTGTTTATTACATTGATCATGATTTTCAAAATTTTAATGAAAACGATGAAGAAGGAATTCCTTTGGTTTTGAAAATTTTGATTAATCGGGTGGAGGAGAGGTTTGCAAAACCCCTTGTTGATGAAATCATTGCTTTTAATGTGGGCACTGAGAAGGATCTGCGTTTGGTCTAGATTGGGTCCACGTTGTCTTCGAAGGAGCGCGAGCGCTTAGTCGCTTTATTAAAAGATTTCAAAGATGTTTTCACGTGGTCTTACGAAGATATGCTTGGAATCGATCCTGAGATTGTACAACATCAGATCCCTCTCAACCCCGAGGCCTGACCCATCAAACAGAAGTTGTGGAGGATATGCCCGGATTCGGTTTGAAGATTAAGGAGGAGGTCACCAAGCAGATAGACATAGGGTTCTTGCTAGTATCTTGGTATCTAACTTGGTTGGCTAATATCGTCCTAGTGCCGAAGAAAGATGGCAGAATTCGGGCGTGTGTGGACTTTAGAGATTTGAACAGAGCCAGTCCGAAGGATGACTTTTCTCTACCGCACATCGATGAATTGGTAGACTTCACTGTAGATCATGCATTGCTCTCCTTCATGGATGGATTTTCCGTGTATAACCAGATTCTGATGGCACCTAAGGATAGAGAGAAAACTGCATTCACTACGTCGTAGGGAACCTACCACCATTGGGTGATGTCGTTTGGGTTGAAGAATGTCGGGGCTACCTATCAAAGGGCTGCAACCACAATTCTGCATGATATAATCCATAAAGAGGTCGAAGTGTACGTGGATGACATGATTGTCAAGTCCAAGGAAAGAGAGGGCCACTACACCGCCTTGAAGAAATTCTTTCAATGGATCTGAGAATACAAACTGAGGTTGAATCTGCAGAAGTGTACTTTCGGCATAACAGCAGGGAAAATGATGGGTTTCCTGATCATACGAGGGGTATCGAGGTAGATCCTTCATAAGTTACTTCAAGTTTGTCCCAAAATTCTTTAGCCGTGTCATAACTGGATATTCTATTATACTCCTTAGAGTCTAAACCACATACAAAGGCGAGTTTGGTTTTGGCATCGGCTTGCAACAATCTGTGATCCGTCTCATCACACTCATCTTCGGTTTTAGGTACACTAATGTTGTTTACTAATTTGGTAGGGATTTTGAGACCTTTGGTGACTATAATCCAGAGAGCATAATTTGTGGCTTGAAGATACAAGGTCATCTTATGTTTCTAATGGTTATAGTTATTTCCATCAAGCAAGAGTGGTCTATTGCTGGCTTGACCTTCAACAGTGTTAGTGCTAGCTATGGTTGCCATGGATCGAAAACTCTCAGATGGTTAAATCTAAGCAAAAGTCTAGGCTCCGATACCAATTGTTACCCAAAAAGCAACCTAAGAGGGGGGTGAATTAGGTTTCTACAAATTAAAATAAATAATACCCCAATAAAAATTACAACTAGCAACAGATTGTTCAATAATGAAAAGAAAATAACTTAGCAATAATGATATATCAGAGAAGTAAAGTTAACAATTAATGTAGTGAAAGAATAAGATGATTAGATACTAACAAGTTATGATTTAGATAGATTAACAAAGGATTTAACTAGATCATATTGATAAGGAGATTTTATGATTTAGCACAATAATAGCAAGTACTCTTGATAGCTATAACAGTGAAATAAATTAACAAAGCGAGTATATCAGCTATAGTAGTGAAGAAAATAAAAGAGATAAGGGAAGAGGTGGCAAACAGATTTATAGTGGTTCAACTTTAACCAAGCCTACATCCACTCCTCAAGCTTCATTTGAGAATTTCTATTACTCTCTGGCATCGTAGGGGTGCTAGCAACCTCTTCACAAATGGAGCAATTCTCCACAGATTTTACAAAGACTGTACCATGTCTACAAACCCTTACGAACCTTAGGTGATTCACAATCACTCTCAAGGAATCAAGAAACCTGAGTGTACTACACTCTTACAATGTTTGAATGATAGGTTTTGCTTTCACAGAAAGCTTGAAATGAACGTCATTCATAGAATGATACAATATGAAAAGCTCAGAGTGTTTATCTATAAACCTCACACAAGTATGATAAGATTAAAGCTAAAGCTCTGTGTATAATTTCTAAAGGAAAAGGAAAGCTCAGTTGTAGAACACTTTAGAGAATTAGATAGATGAAGAATGTGTGATTAATGAAGAATCAAAATGTGTATAGCATGTTGTATGTCTTTTTGTATTCATTGTTGTGTTTACTGCTTGTTCAGAGCTATGTATATAATATAGAGTTGAGTGTTTTGTTCTTCTGACAATTCCCATTCTCTTCTTCTTGTTGAAGAGATGGGTTGGTGATGGCTAAGGATTATGTAAATCATTCTACAGATATTCCCCGATACTTTGCCTGTTGAATGATGGGACATCCGATGAAAAATATTTGTTTTCTCTTCTTAGCATCTGTTACTGATATAACAGTTATCTACACAGTGGACATCCACTCTGATGTCTCAAGTGAAGTTCTGTGTTTGTTGGTCTTCCGCCTGCCTGGAGGGAAACAAAACTGATCTGGAAGAAATTGGACCGAAATGCCTTCGCCGGTCGTCTGCCCGGATGTCAATCCAGATGTCCGCCCCGGTCATCCCTACATTTCTAGAGCTGTAGAAGAAAAATGCCAAAATTTGGCCTGATCAGTTGACCGCCCTGTGTCGGTTTCGACCTCCTGTGTTCTGCTTTTATAATGTTGCTTTGGTGCACTGGTTTGGTACTTATTTAAGCCTCATTTTGAACTCAAGAAGGGCATGATTAGGATGTAAACATAGATGAGAATATGATGGAAAAAATTATAAGAATTCAAACTATTTTACTTTTTCAAATAAATCAAAATAGAATTAAAACAAAATAGAAAACAATCATCAAAATACTAATGTCTAACAAAAGGGATACTTTAAACAACTAATTCGTTACACCCACATGTACACATAAACATCTAACATGAAAACGAAATCAACAAACACCCAACAACTATCTACTCAATATACAAGACAACCTAGCCTTCCCGAACCATAACCACCATAACGCATAATATACACAGATACACTGAGACAATAACAAAAAAACAAATTTGTATTACACCTGTCTTAAGCACGGTAATCCAATGATACACATTTCCATAACAAAATGCCAAATCACCAGACACCGACTGGAGGGTAATGGTACCTCTGCCAAGTTCTTCAGGCCTAGCTGGAAGGTACTGGTACCTCACATTCTAAGCACATCCAATTCTCCAGGCGCTAGCTGGAAGGTAATGGTACCTCTTATTTTCAACGCAGTATATATTACCAACCATCACAACATGTTAAAAGCACAAATAACACAAGTGTAATACATACAAATAATCTATTCAACACGACAGTGTTATCCTCCACCGATGACCAAGGACAAACCTCTATATACTTGTATTTAATACACGTAATGTCATACTCCGATTCTCATGAGACTTTAAGTCCAACAACAATAATAATAAATAAAGTGTTCATAACCTAACCTCAAGTTCATTCTTAAATTTACAAAGAGTTATGATATCATTTTCTTTTAAAAATCAATTTCCTTATTTCCAAGTTACAATACTCCAAATCTTTATCCAAAATCCATTCTCTTCATTTCACAAAATTAGATCCATGGATATTAAAACCATAACCCAATTCAACTCAACTCAACATAATTAATCCAAAACAATCCCAATATCATGGTTAACTCTCCTTTTTAGCAATTAATACATTTACACAATTCATATTAAACAAAACATAACCATTATTCAATTTTATCCATTTTCAACTCATTAAGCCAATAATATTAATTTAGGGTTTTTCCTTCTCTCCCCTCTCTCTCAACATAAACATGTTACCCTACTCCCCAATTAACCAAACAATACCAATTTAACAAACATAACTCCCAAGTATCAAACCCTAGATTCCCTTTCATGATTAAAAAAAAAAAAAATTTCACAATAAATATGATTTTTATGCAATAGAATCTACCACATGTCTATCTATAGACGTAGTATTAAGAGGAGCAAAGAAACCCCTACCTCTTGAAGCGACGAGAAGAAAGCCGAAAAATCCACGGCAACGAAAACATGATCCACTCAGATTAAGATGAAGCTCTCGTCTCCCTCTACGCTTTGTTATAAGGAACTAGAGGTCAAAGATGTTTAGAAATATATGAAATCAAGGTTAAAAAGCTTGGAAACTCAAAAATGATGGAAATAGAGAGAAGAGAGAGTGAAAAGTGAAGAGATTTGACCCAAAAAGTGACTTTTAAAGATATGATTCAAAACAGTTCACTCGGGCGGTCAAAAGTGCGCTCGAACGGTGAATCAAGGCTACCAGTATCTCAGATAATTTAGGAAAAACAGAGCTGGAAGGGTCTATGGACCGCTCGAGCAGTGGAAGTTGCGCTCTAGTGAAATATGCAGACAGTGCAGATTCTCGAACTTCCAACAAGCATAACTCTCTCGTTTGGACTCCATTTAGGGTCATTCTTGTGTCCAAATTGAAGCCTCGGAAGTAGGCTTTCAAATGGTTCTAGCCTCACATCAAGATTTAAAGTGTGAGAGAGAAAATGATAAAAGAGTGAAGAATACTCAATAACAGCTATTCAAATTTGGAGTTTCTGATCCAATCTCGCCTAACCACTATGGTACCTTAACAATGATAAAATATCGACTAAGAAGGTTTTCAATCAAGATCAAAGAGTCAAATATAATTCCATTATAATAGGAAGTACAGAGTGCTACAACCTCCTCACCTTAGGAAATTTTGTCCCTAAATTAAGAATACACCAAAACACAAGGCAGCCCGACCCCAAAAGAAATACAACCATCAATCCGAGCCTAAATCCATACTTAGGATAATTTTTTGGATCAAGGTCCAACACCTCGGGGCTCGAAAGACACCCAAACCACAAGAATACAAGAAAGAGGTCACAAATGATTCTTCGACCAACATAATTCGTTAGGATCTATGAGACAAGAAAACAAACAATGGACTCTACGTGCACTCCAAAAACGTCAACCACCACTAAGCACTCAACGCTTGAGCACTCAGGAAAAGAAAACCACCCTTACAACAATACCCTCAGTTAACTCTCACAAAAGAAGAGAACTTACCATGAAAACACAGCCCAAAAGACAATGCTTCGGCACAATGAGCCCTAACAGTGCCAAACCCTCCACAAAACAAAACACCAAAACACACAACTAGCAATCCAAGCTAAATCACTACACAACATCCATCATCCCAAGTAAAACAAACGATAACAGAACTTTTTTTAAAAGTTTTCCTTTATATCTTAACTCTTTGAAAATCATTCTCTTGTATATAAAATATTTCTCAAAAGATGCTCAAATTTTCACTATCCACAATAAAAATATATTTTCAGCATTTTCCATATAAAATTCAAAAGTTTTGTAAACATTTTTCGAAAACAAGGCGTTACCCATAACACATAACCATCCACAATTTAATTGCAAAGTGCTACTCATTGAAATTCCTCCTACCATTTAAATTACATTAAATCCTTAACATTTCTATTTTAAAAAAGCCATTTCAAGGTCCTAACACTAGGAAAAATTCATTTTCTAATTTCTTTATCCAATATAACAATCGGAGAACTTTTACCGTCACCCAACAACACCCATCACTCATATGGTGATGTGCAACCAACATAAAACATAACATTTCTATAATAACAATTAATAAAAAATAACAACTGTGCTATCAATACAATAAGGCATAAGAAAATCCACAATCTTGCAATTTCATTATGTCAAAACCATTATCATAAATAATCAGTTACATGAGGCATATGCATACTTAAATGAAGAATCTACAATACATTACCCCAACCTGTGGTTTTTCCACTAATCCAAAACAAGTCTCACACAAGCTGCCCAACTACATACACGAGACTTAATGCTCGCAAAATCATTCCAAGGAACCCATAACCTTTCAACCTTTATACACAAGGCCAAGCTTTTCCAAAAGGGACTACTTGTTAACCAAACCCCGATATCAACCAACCAACTAATCTAATCGATAAACCTCTAGGCTCAACACCAAACACCGATGTAATACTCTACACCATTTACTTCAAAAATAGAGTTCTACACACAATCCCCATATTTTTGAATCTCACCAGATTCCTCAAGATCAAACCATACCACCATTGTTCTCAAGGAAATCATCACCCTGTGCCTATATACTAAGCACGTTCTTACATCTCAAACACAAGACCAACATGGTCAATGGCAATCACATAATCCCTAACACACAAAACAATTTCCACCAATGCTACCCTCGTTACCCGAGAACACAAACCATTCTTCCTTCCAAGGACTAGCATTTACTCGCGAAATTCTTCTCCCACTCATAAACTCCACCCAATACCTAATAACACCACAAACTTATTGCACCCACACATAATTACCAACTCATAACAAATCACAACACAAACACTACCCCTATTGACGATTGATAGAATCACAACAAACTCACTAAACAACACAACCCAAAACACTAAACAACACACAAGTACCATTCTCACTAATTCGAGATACAAATCTCACACTCCTTCAGACATTCTCACATAACTTTGCCAATTCCACAAAACTTTAAAGCTTCATATTTCCTTAGACTCGACAAATCCAAAGCCTTATAACTTGGCCTTTTCGATACCACCACACCAATTACAATAACCCACGGATTTCATGTTCTCAACAAACAACTTCTAACAGAACAAGGGTCACAGGTCATCACATAACCATTTCATAATTTAATATCAGACATACAACAACACTTGGATTATCGATCCCATCAACAACTTCTCATCACACACACACACACACACACAAGAGAGTTCGAGATTCAATGTATGCCCTTAATACATGAGGATAAATAAACAACAATATATATACAACACATAATCATGATGTCTCAGTATCCAACAGTACATCAGTCAATAACAAGGGTTCAAATATTATCTCACCAGTTTCTAATTCAAAAGCCTCGCTCAAAGGTAATACTACTGTGTTGGTTGAAAGGTCGACCCTCGCAAAGCTCTCGAAGCTTGGCCTACTCGGCTCTGGTATCGATACTGCCCCTGACTAGACTGATGAGACTGAGTTTGACTAGGTTCAGAAATAGTTAATTCACACGCAAATGGCATGAACGTCTAATGTAGCCCAACTGACCATAATCAAAACAAATAGTAGACCCCTTCTCTAAGACTGGCCTGAAGCCAAGTCCCTATTGGACCTCTCAACGGATGAGTCCAAAACCCTCGACGAAGACAATGACTGAGTTTGGGACTGAGCATGTGCTCGCCTTCATCTCTTATTGAGTCTAGAGTGCTTATGAACCGTAGGAAGTTGCTGAAGTGGACTCCGTCCTAACCTGACCAAAATGCATAACCATGGCCTCCACATAGGTCGCCACCTTAACTAAAGCATAGTAATTCTTGTACATGGATCCAACTACATTCTCCTGGATATCATTGCACAACCGCCTCTCAAACTCATAACAACGATGCTCTTCCATTGCCACCAACTATGGGGAAAATCTCAACAAGCTAATAAACCACATCTCAAACTATGCCAAAGGAGTAGCATCCTGGCGTAACTCGATAAATTATTCCTTAACCTTTCTCAAGCGGAAAGAGGAAAATACTTCACGAAAAAGGGCTAAGCAACCCACGTGTTACCTGCCCTTAGCATACTTCCACTCATAACCTGCATCTTTCTTCAGCTGGAAACTCGCCAAAGAAATCCTCAACCCCTCATCTTCAACTCTGAAAGTAACAAGAGTCTTGGTAATCTGTTCTAACCAATCATCTGCCTTTAGCGGTTTGGCCTTCCCCAAAAACTCTGGTGGATTGGAGTGAAGAAACTCATTAGTGAGTTTGAGGGTACGCCAATTGTCCTCCTCATTGCGAGTTAGGACCTCATGCACTACTCTTACAATCTCGCATGTAACTTTCTCGCCGCAGTCAATGCTACAATGACAGGCGCTAAAGGAACCGTTGTGCCCCTATTGGCACTCCTACCCCAATTCATCTTCTACTCCCTTGTGTAGACATCCTATAAACCTAAAAATAAAACCAAACTTAGTTCACAACACAATAGCCTTCCTTGAGGCACACACTCACCACCTTTAATTTACAAGACACACTTAGCTCCAAAACACATAATTCTATTACATGTAGATAATTAAACACTTAATCACATAATTGAATCAATTCTGCAAAGATAACTACTCATCTTGGAACTCTCAAGGAATTCTTATCAGAAACCACGTTGATCAAGCTTGTGTCCAACAAGACCTCAAAGCAAGTCCACCGGTGACAAGTATCATCCTAGAAACTTGACCCCATGCTCACATAAATGCACCATGTTAGTCCTAGTGTCTATCCTATCTATATGCAAACATCCTTAGCAAGCATAGCAAACCCGTTGTGGGAAAAACCAGTTTCCATGAGCCCAAAGTATTCAAACTCGGCTCTCTTAGTTTCCTGATTACTACTACTAAGGAAGGTAGAGTAGGAGGGATTATGTAATGGGAGTTTGAGCTTGGAAATGGCTCTTCTAGTATAAGAGAAGGTAAAAGTTTTCCCAATAGGATACAAGCCATGCAAATGGCAAGTATCAAGGACGGTGAGGGCCATCATACTACTTCTAAAGTGGAAAAGATTGAAGAGAAAATTCTAGTAGCATAAAGCGGCAGGGATCAAGAAGGGGTCTTGACATATAGAATACCTAGAAAGCCGAAGTAAGTCCAAGATTCTGGCTCTGGTTAAAGTCTTCTCATGAGCCTCGATTACTCGATCATACCAAGCCTTCCAATCCTTCTTGATGATAAGCCACATGCAAAGAGGTTTAGCCCCTATCTAAGAATCCCAAGAAAGATGCCGCTGGTAAAGCATGCAATGGTCTTTGAAGCGAAGGTAGAGATTTTCCATTTCCATTGGTGGAGTCTCCTTGAAAGCTGGACCCAAGCCAAAGTTCCCTTTGTCACTTTGAGGGATGAAAAAATGAGTATCTATAGGACTATTAGGAGTGTTCGCCCAAAATTTAGGTCAAAACCCATGTTTTGTAATATAATAAAGGGAGGAAGAATTTCCCGAAGAGGCATGACATCAATGACACCATAACTAGGCATCATTGGTAATGAAAGCTAGGGTTTCAAAGTAAAAAGGAAGAGTGGAAAAGTTGAGTGCTAAAAGGGTGGAAGAGTAAGAGTGATATTTAGACAAGTGAGTGTCAATTTATATGTTTCTCTCTCTTCATTAGGTCGGGTCAACCCATATTAGTTTTTCGGCAAAAACCCCACAAGCCTTGAAAAATGGCTAAGTGTTAGAACCAAGCCCCACAGTTTGTTAAGGAAAATTTTTTCTTCATATCAACATCTTGAGAATACTAAGAATTAAGTATAAATTTATTTAATTCTTGGGATTAATGTTTCTCGAAAAGCTGTAATTTGCTCTGATCCTTTGATTGGTGAAACGGCCAACATATGTGAGCTACATTCGAAGTATAAAATTGGTGAGGAGATAACTAAAATTGATTTGCTGGAACATCTGTTTAAGAAGAAGAAGAAAAAAACAATTATGAACATAAGTGAATATGTATTCGTATAAGAGCTAATTAAACCTTCGAACCATAGTTTGGTGCAAAATGGTCAATAAATGTAAGATACAAATGGTAGGTCATATCTCCAACATTTTATTCAAATCATTGAAAATTACATTAAAATTGGATCGATTTCATGAAAGTAAGGAAAAGAAAATGTTACAAGGTCATGAAATTTGACCCAAAAGTAATCTATGAGATTCCTTTCTATGTCTAGCCTTTTTGTAGTTTCATCCCTTTTAACTTGGGAATGTTGAAAAAATCAAAGCTTCATAACTAATTCATGAGCCTTATTCTTGAATGATGCACTCTCTGTCTCTCTAAGCTTTAGATATTTTGGAAAGAATACATCATCAACAAAGTCCGGGGGAGGTTGTCGAGCGAATTCATCAAATTCATCGCAAATTTTTTAAGCCTGATCCTTCATAGAGAGGAGGGCATTGTGAAAATCTTCTAATGCTTGAGCCTTAGCCTTGGTAATCAAGTGCCAACTTGAAAATAAAGGCAGGAAGTGTAAGAATACTTCAACGTTAGGTATGGCTAAAGAATGCATCACCGAACTCCTTGTCAGAATATCAGAAGCTCATATAAAGTTCTTATGAGAAACTTCTTCATAGAGAATTTCAAAAGAGAGTTGGCTAAAGGTAGTCAAAAGGATTTTTTCCCCTTAAGAATGTTATAGCCAGAAATTGAACAATGAGGAATGTATGCAAGGAGTTCATAATTCTCAATGATTTTTCAAAGCTCTAGAGCCCATTGGGGTTGGTAAGGCAAAGGGTTTAATGAAGGATCTGCCTAGAAATCTACGGTGATTTGCTTGTCATTAACATAATTAAGCCATTCAGAAGGATTGAGACTAGCTTCCTTAACTAGTAAGGCGGGACTAAGCCCACTATTGGCTTTGGAGCAGAGGGCCTGTCACGACCCGAACCCGCCCCTATGGGTTTAGCACCGCAACTGGCCAGTAATCCGTGATCACCAAAGGCCTGCTTAACAGTAATGACATTAATACAGAGTAAAAGGGGTTGGCGGAAGCCAAAACAGTAAATAAAAGATGTCCAATGAGCTGTGACAATTTGAATGCAAAAAGACTATTCTAAACATATTCACATTGAAAACCAAAACAGTATATACATACATCATATACAGACATTCAGGTTAGGGACCAAATCCCTACCATAACAGTACGGTGCAAGTCTTAAATAGTACAACAAAACGGAGATAGAAGGGTGAGCTGAGACACCCCAAAAAGCCTTAGCTTGAACAGACTCAGAACCTCGAAGTAAGGCACAAAGGTTGGCTTGACAAAAGGGAGTTAACCCAACTCATCTATCTCTGGTCTGGTACCTGAACACCTACATATAAATATAAACAGTGAGCTAAAGCCCAGCGAATAACATATGCGTAAAGGGGTTAAGAATGAATGTCCTTTCAGTATTTAAACAGCCATATCAATCATTTAGAAACCATAGCAGTTATTTGTGGTACATCCAATAGCAAAACAATACAGTAGGTCTTAACAGACCGAACAGCCAATGGATGGCCATCATAACAGTAAACAGTAGTGGTTCCAACATTGGAACCGACAGAGATCTCTGTAACAGTAGTAGTAACAGTACAGCAACAGTAATCTCCTATGGATGCCACGAATACAGTTCACAAATTGGACAAACATTCATTCAGTAAGAAATATCTTTCCAGAAAACAGTACAGTTGAGCATTCAGAAAATATTCATGTTTGAACATATCTTTACAATATTGTTACTCACAGAGTACTGGGCTATAAGCAGCTAATAAGCGTCCTCGGATGCCAACCCCACACAGTTACAAAATGAACACACACTAAGATACACACTTAGGAATCAACAACTTAATCCCTATGTTGACTCGGTGTGGTTCTACATCAATATCCTCAATAAGATGCCTTAAACATGGCCTAGGAATGCCTAGGATGGAAAGAGGATGCAAAGATGCACTTTAAAACACTTTTCAAAATTTTCCGAAAACAGGGGTCTCACTCGAGCGTGGCTTTCTACGCTCGAGCGGACATGCAGACAAAGGAGCTCCGCTCGAGCGTGACTTCCTTCACTCGAGCGGACTGTAAACTTCTTGAAAAGTACTGGATGCATGCAATTCACGCTCGACCTCCGCTCGAGCGTGAGACTCAGGTCCTCGCTCGAGTGTGAACTCTCTCGCTCGAGCGGGCTGTAAAACACATGAACTTCTGGACATATGCATTTCACGCTCAAGCGTGATTTTCCACGCTCGAGCGGAGATGCACGACTCAGAGTGTACGCTCGAGCGTGAAGTCCTACCCTCGAGCGTGGGTCCAATTTTCTAGAAAAACACATTAAACCCATAATATAACATGTTTTGAAGATCAATTTGAAAAATCAAAGCCCAAGGGTAAATCAATTAGACACGAATTTCAAATAAACTTCAAGAACAAGATGTACGTTTAACATGCATGTGTTCAATTGAATTCAAACTTCTAACACATGATCAAATGAGTCAATCCTTCCAAAAAAATGATGAATTCATGAACTACAACTAGAAAATGGACATGCATGAGAGGATTCTCTAAAAACAACCTCAAATTCCAAGAACATGCACATACATGCATGCATGAATTAGCTACTCAAATCAACTCTTTAAGTCAATTCTTGACTTAGATCACCAATTTACCATGAACCATGCAAGAAGTAGCTCAAATTCACAATTAAGAAAGTGATTTTCTTACCTTAGGTCTTGAATTCTAGGTGTGATAGCTCAAATGTGCAATTCTCTTTCAAATCTTCTAAGTTTCAAGGCAATCTAGATGAACTCAAGCTCTTTCTCTTACTTTCCTCTCTCATACGATTTGGTCTAGAAAATATGGTTGAAGAGGTGATAAGCTAAGTGTATAAATTGAGCCTCAAAGAATGCTAATGAAAGTGGCCCACTCAATGGCAGTATTGTAATAAACTTGAACTAATGTAATTTAGCTTTATTTAATCTAATTTAATCATACCAAATCACATTTCAATTAAATCCATCATAAAATCACATAAATTCTATTTAGCATAAATACCAATCAATTTCAGATTCGGCGGCCGATAAGGCCTTCAATTTATAGTTCGAAACTTAAAACATGAACAGATCAATCAAATGACAAACAGATAAAAATGCAAGTAAAGCAATATACTCATGCATTTAGTTCAGAATTTCAGTCAAATCAGTTACTTATCATTCTCAGTCACAGTTTAGCATTAATCAGAGGTGAGGGTTGTCACAGTCTTCCCTCCTTAAGAAGAGTTTGGTCCTCCAAACTCGAATTACCTTCATTTTGGAAGAATACTGGATTCAGTGGGAACAATTCAGGATATCTCTTCATCATATCGTCTTCACTTTCCCAAGTGGCATAAACGGCACCATGGTTTTGCCAGTCCACTTTCACTAACGGAATTTCTTTATTCCTCAACTTCTTGATTTGTCGGTTTACAACCTGAATAGGCCGTTCTTCATAAGTGTAGTCATCAGTTAGCACTACGTAGGTAGGCTCAATCACATGGAAGGGATCCCGAAGATAATCCCTCAACATTGAAATATGGAAGACATTATGCATATGCTTCATTTCAGGAGGAAGCGCTACTTGATACGCCACCGGATTAATCTTCTCAATGATTTCATACGGTCCGACATATCTCGGCGCTAGCTTACCCTTGACTCCAAAACGAGTCTGCCCTTTCATTGGTGTCACTTTAACAAAAACATGATCACTTACTTCATATTCCCTCTCTCGCCTTCGGACATCCGCATAACTTTTCTGTCGGCTTTGTGCGGTTTTCAATCTCTGTTGAATCAGTTTCACTTTTTCGGTAGTCTCATGTACAATTTTGGGCCCAAGCAAAGGCCCATCTCCAACTTCTGCCTAGAAAATAGGAGATCGCCATTTTCTGCCATACAAAGCCTCGAAAGGCGCCATACCAATGCTCGAGTGAAAGCTGTTGTTGTAGGCAAATTCAGCTAATGGTAAATGGCTTTCCCAATTTCCTTGGAAATCAAGGACACACATTCGCAGTAAATCTTCTAGAGTCTGGATGGTTCTTTTTGACTGGCCATCTGTCTGAGGATGGTATGCACTACTCAGTCTCAGTTCAGTACCCAATGCTGTTTGTAGGCTTTGCCAAAATCTCGATGTAAACTTCAAGTCCATATCATAAACAACGGACACAGGCACTCCATACAATCTAATAGTCTCATCAATATAAATTATAGCCAATTTGTCCGCATTGTAAATTGTTTTGACAGGTAAGAAGTGAGCAGATTTAGTCAATCTATCAACAATAACCCAAATTGAGTCCATACCTTTACTGGAGCGAGGTAAACCAACAATGAAATCCATAGTGATATTCTCATTTCTACTTCGGTATTGGTAAGGGTTGCAGTAAGCCTACGGGTCACTGATGTTCAGCTTTAACTTATTGGCAATAAAGACATTTCGATACAAAGTCAGCAATCTCTTTCTTCATTCCCGGCCACCAGAAATTCAGTTCCAAGTCTTGGTACATTTTCGTATTTCCTGGATGGATAGACAGTTTCGAGTTGTGGCTCTCTTGCAGAATTCGTCTTTTCAGTCCAGAATCATTCGGTACACACAACCTTCCCTGGAATTTCAACACACTATTCTCAAATTTAAAGTCTGGCCTCGGTTTGGACTCCCGTTCATCAATGACCTTTTTTAAAAAGTCATTATGTTGTTGTTTCTCTTTAATCTCCTCAATTAGTGCCGGTTAAGCAGAAATAGTGGCTAAGGTTCCACCTTGTTCACGCAAAACAATCTCAACTTCAAATGTTTCAAGGTCACATAGCAATTCTTTCTGCCCGGTGAGTAAACAGGCTAAATTTCCAACTGATTTCTGACTCAGAGCATCGGCACTGGTGTTAGCTTTCCCCGGATGGTACAAAATTTGCAAGTCATAATCTTTTATCATTTTTAACCATCTCCGCTGCCTCATGTTCAATTCTTTCTGTGTGAAGACGTATTTCAAACTCTTGTGGTCTGTGTACACCTCACATGTTGTCCCAAAAGATAGTGACGCCAAATTTTCAATGCAAACACTACTAAAGCAAGTTCTAAGTCGTGGGCTGGATAATTTTTCTCATGCGGTCTTAGTTGTCGGGAAGCATATGCAATAAATTTACCATTCTGCATTAAGACACATCTCAAACCCTTATAAGAAGCGTCACTAAAAATAGTAAATCCATCCGTACCTGAGGGTAGGGCAAGAATCGGTGCAGTCACAAGTCGAGTCTTTAACTCTTGAAAGCTGATTCTCTCTGGTCAATCCAGTCAAATGATATCCCTTTTTGAGTTAACTGAGTCAACGGTAGGACAATTTTGGAGAAGTCCTTCACAAATCTTCTGTAGTACCCGGCTAAGCCTAGGAAGCTTCGAACTTCAGTAACATTAGTTGGTCTAGGCCAATACACCACTGCTTCAATTTTCTGTGGGTCAACTGTAATGCCATCCTTACTAATCACATGTCCCAAAAACCTAACATTATCTAGCCAAAATTCACACTTTGTTAATTTTGCATACAGTTTCTGTTCTCTTAGGGTCTGCAAGGCAATTCTAAAAATGATGTTCATGTTCTTCTTCACTTTTGGAATAAATCAAAATGTCATCTATGAAAACAACTACAAATTCATCGAGGAATAGTTTGAAAATCTATTCACAAGGTCCATAAATGCAACAGGTGCATTAGTAACTCCAAAAGGCATAACAAGAAATTCATAATGTCCGTACCTCGTTCGAAAGACAGTCTTTTCAATGTCCTCTGGTTTGACTCTCAACTGGTGGTATCCAGATCTAAGGTCAATTTTAGAGAAAACCTGGGCACCTTGTAACTGGTCAAACAAATCATCAATTCGAGGCAATGGATATTTTTTTTTCACTGTTACCTTGTTCAGTTCATGGTAGTCAATGCAGAGTCTTAGTGAGCCGTCTTTCTTTTTCACAAAAAGAACCGGTGTGCCCCACGGCGAAGTACTGGGCCTGATGAACTTCTTATCTAACAATTCTTGTAGTTGGGTTTCCAGTTCTTTCAATTTAGTGGGTGCCATTCTGTGCGGAGCTCTAGAAACTGGCTGTGTACCCGGTAATACTTCAACGGTGAACTCTATCTCCCTATCAATCAAATCCCCTGGCAGATCATCTGGAAAAACATTTGGGAATTCTCTGACTATAGGAATACTGTCCACATTAGCTTTAGTATCAGTAGGTACAGTCAATATACAACATAGATACCCTTTACACCCATTTTTAATCAGTTTGAATGCTTTCATGGATGAAATCAGATATGGAGGAGGTACTACACCAACTCCGTTAAACACAAATTCAGGTAAACCAGGTGGATGGAAAACAACTTGCTTCGTTACACAGTCTATGGTAGCATGATATTTTGTTAACCAGTCCATTCCCAAAATTACATCAAAATGGTCAATGTTCAATGGCAGTAAATCAATATATAAATGTACATCCCCAATAACAATCTCAAATACAGGATACTCATAAGCACAAGTCATGGATCCCCCAACGGGTGAAGATACAGCTAACAAATAGTTCATAGGTTCCAGTGGTCTATTCAATTTTCGTGAAAAAGCACGCGAGACATATGAATGTGTAGACCCCGAATCAATCAGAACATAAATATTTTGAGTACAGATTGAGAGTATACCTGACACAACGGTCTCGATATTCTGCACATCTCCCGGTACAAGTGCGAACACTCAGCCTTGCCTTAGAGGCTCTTTTCCAGTCACTTTGGGGTTGGGTTTAGGTGCAACAGTTGATGCTACGACGCTAGTTGCAGCTTTACTATTGCCTTGAGAAGTGGAAGGGCAATCTTTAACCATGTGACCCACTTTGCCACACCTATAACAAGCACCAGAGATTTTATAGCAAACCCCCTTATGCCTTTTTCCACATTCAAAGCAGGGTGGTATGGAATTATTTCCCTGACTAGAACTGGTTGTTGACCCTATATTTTGCTTCTTATTCGATGAGTTATTTCGGCCTTTCTTAAACTTGAAGCCCCGTCTCTACCACGCCACTCAGACGCTGGTGTTTCAGTCTATTTCAATGCCTCGATATTCGACTCAGCTATTATTGCTTGATCAAGAACTTCCACATATTTCAGTAATTTCAGCACATTGATTTTGTCAAGTATCTCTACATTAAGGCCGCCTTCAAACTTCCTGGCCTTTTTGTAATCAGTGTCCACTATGTGTGGCGCGTATCTGGCGAGTTCAGTAAACTTTGATTCATACTCTGCCACTGACATAGTACACCTTGTTTCAACTGTTCAAACTCAGTCGCTTTGCGATCCCTGACACACTGAGGAAAGTATTTTTCAAAGAAGGCTTCTTTAAATTGAGCCCAAGTCAAAGCAGTATTGGTGTCACGAACAAGCATCCACTATCGTCTAGCTTCTTCTTGTAAAGTAAAGGTAGCCAGCAATACCTTGTGTGCTTCGGAACACAGAAACACTTCAAATAATTTCTCTGTTTCTAGAACCCATGCTTCGGCCTTTAACGGTTCAAGGCCTCCCCAAAAGGATGGTGGTTTCATTTTACTGAATTTATGTGTCAAGGCAATTACATCCTCATTAACATTTTGCTCCGGTTGAACTGGAGGAGGTGGGGGCTGTTGGTTCTGTTGTAGCCTCAAGGCCTCAATCAACAGTTCAACCGTTGTTTCTAATCTTGCCATCCTGGCCTCAGATGATTCAGATTCATCAGCATTTCGTGCATTGTCCATTTCACTATAGGCAATATGGTAATAATAAACATAGGAATTGCTTACTTAAGCACACTAGCATATTAGCACATATATTCATGTCATGGCCACAAACACTTTCATGCTCATGCGATGCCCTATTTACTTTTCTAGGACATCCTATAGCTCATTTGGACATATGTGTGCGCCATAACTCGTGCTTGGTATCGCTCTAATACCACTCTGTCACGACCCGAACCCGCCCCTATGGGTTTAGCATCGCAACCAGCCAGTAATCCATGATCACCGAAGGCCTGCTTAACAGTAATGACAGTAATACAGAGTAAAAGGGGCTGGCGGAAGCCAAAACAGTAAATAAAAGATGTCCAATGAGCTGTGACAATCTGAATGCAAAAAGACTTTTCTGAACATATTCACATTGAAAACCAAAACAATATATACATACATCATATACAGACATTCAGGTTAGGGACCAAATCCCTACCATAACAGTACGGTGCAAGTCTTAAATAGTACAACAAAACGGAGATAGAAGGGTGAGCTGAGACACCCCAAAAAGCCTTAGCTTGAACAGACTCAGAACCTTGAAGTGAGGCACAAAGGTTGGCTTGACAAAAGGGAGTTAACCCGACGCATCTACCTCCGGTCCAGTACCTGGACACCTACATATAAATATAAATAGTGAGCTAAAGCCCAGTGAATAACATATGCGTAAAGGGGTTAAAAATGAATATCCTTTCAGTATTTAAACAGTCATATCAATCACTTAGAAACCATAGCAGTTATTTGTGGTACACCCAATAGCAAAATAGTACAGTAGGTCTTAACTGACCGAACAGTCAATGGATGGCCATCATAACAGTAAACAGTAGTGGTTCCAACATTGGAACCGACAGAGATCTCTATAACAGTAGTAGTAACAGTACAGTAATAGTAATTTGCTATGGTGTAGACGCGCCCGCGGAGGGCCTCATGCTACAGTTCGGACTCGATTTGTGTCACGGTTCTTAATCTGAACCAAAGAGTCCAAATCTGGAAAATCGTTTTGAGAAACAGATTTTTGAAAAAGTAGTGCCAAACATGGACTGCTTTGCCAGATACAGAGTCGCCACCTAAATATTTTAAAATGGGGAAATTTAGGAAACCCTGACTCGGTGCCGAAGGCCACATGTCCGTCATCACCGGAGTTGTCTCGGCTCGGGAGCTTGGGTACGATCGGGGAAGGTCAGCTATGAGCACCCCCTCTCGCCCGGTCCGAAGACCGGCCTCTACTAACCGTGATATCCATTTTTGAAAACTTTATGTGTTCTTATCCCGGTTATTAGCCTAGAATTACTATGTTGTGCGCGCAGCAAACAAGTATAGACCAAATCACCCAAATTGGAACAAAACATTTCATGTTTGCTTTAAAAAATGGTTTGCTACTCGCAAGTAGGCTAAAATGCAGATTTTGCCACCCTCAAGTGGGCTTTTAATTCACAGTTTTAACGCATTATCCCAATTTAAGCAATTTGACCTCCACCCACAGGCATTCAAGCAGTTTATCTCATGTAAGCACTTAGCTGCATGGCAAGCATACTATTGTGGCAACATTCACACGCATGCTGGATGCTAAAGCAAAAATACTTACATTGTACTCCGTGCCAAAACATTAAACTAGTTAGCAAACATGCATGTCCTAGGTCATGTTAAAAGTGGCTAATGCATCACATGCAAAATGCAGTCTAGGCAGGCTCGGCTAGCCCTAAACATGGTATGTGAAAATGCACAATTATCACATATTCAGTTCAGAATTTGAAATACAAATGCGTTTAGCATGATGTACCGAGCCTAATGTATGCAATACAAATGCATGGATGCACGCATGCATAGCATAAGGTATGCTAATTTCGAAAAATGCCCTAATCTACCATCATAAGCGGGTAAATAAAAGGGAAGAAAGAAATGGGGATTGGAAGACATACACCACCCATACACACTTATTACAGATTTGCCCTCACTCGGGGGGGGGGGCCAAATAAATATTACAGTCCCAAAATAAACAAATAAAATTATTACAAGATTTCTAATTTAATTTAAAAGAAAAGATGACAAAGGAAAGAAGAGGGTAGCCGCAGCTTCTGCCTCGGGATGTGCGAATGATGCATGCTCGAATCCGTCTCACCCGGAAAACCCGTACTGTACTCTTGCCGCCTCTGTTTGTACTGCCTTGTCTTTCTGAAAATTTCCAAAGTACTGGAGCAAGTTCCTTGCATCCTGCAGAGCACCACCGGCCGGACAGAATTACCACCGGCACTTCACAATTCCCATCGGCATTTGTTGGATTCCTCGGCACTCCAGATAGTGCCGGTCGGCACTAAATTCTGCCGGTCGGCAGAAACTTCCTGCAGAAGACAATTTGACAGCAAACAGAGAACAGGCAGTGCATGACATGGAGTTTTCAGGTACATGTGGGCATGGTTGTGCTTCTTATCATGTTTTGAACTCAAAGAAGCACGACCCTCGATCTTTGAGCCATCAATGGTGCATGATGACTCAAGGGATCAAATTTGCCATTTAATGTAAAGATGTATGCAACAAACACAATGTCCATCATCACCAAAGTTACCTCGGCTTGAGAACTTGGATACGAGAGGGGAAGATCCTGAAATGAGCACCCCCGCTCGCCCGATCAAAGATCGGCCTCTACTAATCA
>NW_021025970.1:63569-79759 GCF_004153795.1 Camellia sinensis
TCCAATTTTTGAAATGTTATGTGTTCCTAATACCGGTTATAGCCTAGAATTACTCATGTGTGCGCGCAGCAAACAAGTATAGCCCAAATCACCCAAATTGGAACAAAACATTTCAGATGTTTTGCTTTAAAAATGGTTTGCTACTCGCAAGTAGCTAACATGCAGATTTTGCAACCTCAAGTGGGCTTTTTTAAATTCACAATTTTAAACGCATTTAATCCCAATTTAAGCAAATTTTTTGACTCCAGCCCACAGGCATTAGCAGTTTATCTCATGTTTTTTTAAAGGCAAAAACCTCTTTTAGTGCCCAAATAAAATTGGTGCCCCCCAAAAGCATTCTAAAATTTGCTGGGGGGGGGCAAGACCCATTTCCAATACCGCATTGCTGGAATGCTAAAGCAAATACTTACAATTGTACTCCGTTGCAAAAATTAAAACTAGTTAGCAACATGCATGTCTAGGTCAATGTTAAAAAGTGGCTAATCATCACATGCAAAATGCATCTAGCAGGCTCCGGCTAGCCCTAAACTGGTAATGTGATAATGCATACCAATTATCAATATTCAGTTCAGAATTTGAAAATAAAATGCGTTAGCATGATGTAACCGAGCCTATGTATGCAATACAAATGCATGGATGCATCGCATGCATGAGCATAAGGTATGCTAATTCGAAAAATGCCCTAATCTACCATCATAAGCGGGTAAATAAAATGGGAAGAAAGAAATGGGGATTGGAAGTATCATACCCACCATACACAATTATTACAGGATTTCCCCTCATCGGGGGCGGGGGCCAATAATATTACAGGCCAGAAATAACAAATAAAAATTATTACACAGATTTCTAATTTAAATTTAAAAGAAAAGATGACAAAGGAAGAAGAGGGTAAGCCGCAGCTTCTGCTCGGGATGTGCGAATGATCATGCTTCGAATCGTCTCACACCCGGAAAACCGCAGTACTGTACTCTTGCCGCCCTGTTTGTACTGCCTTGTCTTTCTGAAAATTTCCAAGTACTGACAAGTCTCCATTGCATCCTGCGAGCACCACGGCCGCGACAAATTCGCACCGGCACTTCCAAATTCCATCGGCACTGTTTTGGATTCATCAGCATCCAATGTATTGCCGGTCGGGCATAAATCTGCGTCGGCAAGAACTTCTGCAGAAGACAATTTGACAGCAAACAAGAGAACAAGGCAGTGCATGACACGGAGTTTTCAGGTACAATGTGGGCATGGTTGTGCTTCTTAAATCATGTTTTTGAACTCAAGAAGCATGACCTTCGATCTTTGAGCCATCAATGGTGCACTGAATGACTCAAGGGGAATCGAATTTGCCACTTAATGTAAGGAATGCAATGCAAACAATCACAATGAACACCGAAACCTATCATGGCGAAGTCAAGCTCGGGGACGAAAAGTTAAGACGCGTTAAATCAGTTGTGTATGAAACGCCCCTTAACTCTCACACTTGGTGACACGCCAACCAAGTAATCAATGCATGTTATGCAAAACATGGTGTCAAAATGCAACATAATATCAAACGTACACAGGTAGCCAAGAATCATTCAATTAGTATGGCAAGCATCACATTAGACCATTAACAGACAATATGTCGAGTAAACATGACGCTTGAGCAATAAATCATCATTGCTACATACAAATGTGAAGCAACCATGCATAATATGAAGCAAGTCATGCAAAGATGGCTTAAAAATGCAAAGGGGCAGACTCACCCCCTCAAAACATGGCCAAAAGTGTCCGATACGATAGACCAATATTCCATGCCAACACTGCAAGCCAAAGTCCTATGGTTAGGCACAAGAAAGGGAAACATCACACTCATCACCATGACACTCATGGCATGATTAAAACAGTAAAAACAGAATTTTTAACATGCAAAATGGGACACCAAAACTCCTAAATGACAGCTAAAGTAGCTCCCATGATACAAATGCACTAAGGGCCACTCCTAGGCGTAAGAGGACACACCCTCAAGGCATTAAAGAGGCCATGCATGCACACATACAAGCATGATTCTTGGACTAAAATGTGGTCCTAGATGGTGTTAAATCATGAGGGTAATCACAAACATGCATGCTAGAAGTCAACATGCTCAAAGCTTTTAAGCCAAAATACAAAGCAACCCTAACAAACATGTCAAGCATGATCAAATGGATAACCACCAAACTTTAAGCATGGAAAAACAATACTAAAAGCTTCATGGAACTAAGCCAACATACACAAGAATCATGGCCTAATCATGAGGTGTATTTCTAAGCAAAATGGAGCAATGCAAAGCAAGTATTATAAGCATACAAGGAGGCACAAATCCGACCAAAAACAGAGGTTACATATGACCTAAAATACCTAAAAAAATTCTGAAATGAGGCCAAGGATCATCAAGCACACATGCTACCCTTTTGAGCCCAAAAAAGCATGGAAACAAACCCTGAAGGGAGAGGGGTGTCCCTCCCCTATGCAAGACTTCAAACCATCTTTTTTTTTTTGACACTAAAATACACTGATTTTCAGTGGTCAAAGGACCAAAACACTGAAGTGAACAAAACCTTATGAAAGAGGCACCAAAATGGATCAAACAAGGCTTAGAAAGGGAGAGTTTGCACTCAAACCACAAAATGACCTTAATGAAAGTGCTAGAGCAGGAAAATACAAGCCCTTTTTATGTTATACACAAGAGCTAAAACAGCAAGCTAGATAGGTAAAAAACTATTGCAAGTTTGGGGAATATAAATCAAGATGCTCACCCTTGAAGAACCTTTGAAGAACAAAAGGTCTAGCCTCCTTCTTTGGATCAAAACCAGTCCAAAAACTCAAGAAACAACCCCCCAAGTCCCTCAATCTCGGAGTAAGGTGTAATGGTGTGTGTAATGGTGCAAAAGTAAGGTAAAAACCACCTTTTGAGCTAAGAAATACACACAAAGGAGGAGAGAGGGGGAGGTATAGAGATAATATGTATCTATATCTCAAAGGTCTGGTTTTTGGTTGCAAGAAGCTAACCTAGACCAAAGAGGAAGGCCCTCCTCTTATAAGACTCCCTCTTGCAAAGCTTATTCAACAAGCTTGCTTAGAGGGAGATCCCTCCATACACGTGTATGGAGGGGGGAAGAGTTGGTTCTAGCTATCACAGCTGGCACAAAATATCTCCATAAAGTGGATGAACAGTGGTCGGCTGCCCAAAAATGCCATTTCGGCAAAAAACAGTGCCGACCGGCAACAAGTTATGCCGATCGACAATAAAGTGTGCCGACCGGCAAACAAAAGTGCCGATGGAAGAAAAAGACCATCCGGTGGCCTCCAGCCACTGCCGGTGGTGTGTGGGGATGCCTCATAAGGCATTCCCTGCCCTTCCAAGGCAAAACACAAGTGTTCGGTGTGAAACCAGACACTAAACGGTCAAGTTCGGAGATCCTGAAGCAGGGCGCGCGAGCCAAAACCTCCGGGAGCTCTAAACGAACACAACATGGATAATCACCGAGTGTTCAAACGGTGACGTCCAAGTCTTGAGGACGGTCAAAAATGGGGTGTCTACATATGGATGCCACGAATACAGTTCACAAATTGGACAAACATTCGTACAGTAAGAAATATCTTTTCTAAAAGCAGTACAGTTGATCATTCAGAAAATATTCAAGATTGAACATATCTTTACAACATTGTTACTCACAGAGCACTGGGCCATAAGTAGCTAATGAGCGTCCTCGGATGCCAACCCTACACAGTTACAAAACGAACACACACTAAGTTACACACTTGGGAATCAATAACTTAGTCCCTATCTTGACTCAGTGTGGTTCTACATCAATATCCTCAGTAAGATGCCTTAAACATGGCCTAGGAATGCCTAGGATGGAAAGAGGATGCAAAGATGCACTTTAAAACACTTTTCAAAATTTTCAAAAAACAGGGGTCTCGCTCGAGCGTGGCTTTCTACGCTCGAGCGGACATGCAGACAAAGGAGCTCCGCTCGAGCGTGACTTCCTTCGCTCAAGCAGACTGCAAACTTCATGAAAAGTACTGGATGCATGCAATTCACGCTTGACGAACGCTCGACCTCCGCTCGAGCGTGAGACTCAGGTCTTCGCTCGAGCGTGAACTCTCTCGCTCGAGCGGACTGTAAAACACATGAACTTCTAGGCATATGCATTTCACGCTTGAGCAGAGATGCACGACTCAGAGTGTATGCTCGAGCATGAAGTCCTACGCTCGAGTTTGGGTCCAAAATGTGGAATTTCCAGATTCATCCCCAAGCACGAAACTCACTTTAAAAGCCTCAAATTTGATCCTTTTGGGCCAATTTTCTAGAAAAACACTTTAAACCCATAATATAACATGTTTTGAAGATCAATTTGAAAAATCAAAGCCCAAGGGTAAGTCAATTAGACACGAATTTCAAATAAACTTCAAGAACAAGATGTACGTTTAACATGCATGTGTTCAATTGAATTCAAACTTCTAACACATGATCAAATGAGTCAATCCTTCCAAAAACATGATGAATTCATGAACTACAACTAGAAAATGGACATGCATGAGAGGATTCTCTAAAAACAACCTCAAATTCCAAGAACATGCACATGCATGCATGAATTAGCTACTCAAATCAACTCTTTAAGTCAATTCTTGACTTAGATCACCAATTTACCATGAACCATGCAAGAAGTAGCTCAAATTCACAATTAAGAAAGTGATTTTCTTACCTTAGGTCTTGAATTCTAGGTGTGATAGCTCAAATGTGCAATTCTCTTTCAAATCTTCTAAGTTTCAAGCCAATCTAGATGAACTCAAGCTCTTTCTCTTACTTTCCTCTCTCATACGATTTGGTCTAGAAAATATGGCTGAAGAGGTGATAAGCTAAGTGTATAAATTGAGCCTCAAAGAATGCTAATGAAAGTGGCCCACTCAATGGCAGTATTGTAATAAACTTGAACTAATGTAATTTAGCTTTATTTAATCTAATTTAATCATACCAAACCACATTTCAATTAAATCCATCATAAAATCACATAAATTTTATTTAGCATAAAATACCAATCAATTTCAGATTCGGCGGCCGATAAGGCCTTCAATTTATAGTTCGAAACTTAAAACATGAACAGATCAATCAAATGACAAACAGATAGAAATGCAAGTAAAGCAATATACTCATGCATTCAGTTCAGAATTTCAGTCAAATCAGTTACTTATCATTCTCAGTCACAGTTTAGCATTAATCAGAGGTGAGGGTTGTCACAGGGCCCACTGAGGAAGGACTGAAGCTGGCTTTGTAGCCAAATGCCAATGGAATAAGAAGGGGTCGTCTAACCTGTGATTTTTGGAGTATGGTTTATATGGGTATACACCCAAAGGTCAAATTGGTGGTCGAGGCTAAGTTCGTGGACAAAGAAGAGATGGCCATGAAGTCCGTCTGAAAAGTGTTAGAGGCTGGGGAAAATGAGGGATTTCCCAAGGAGAAGTCATTAGTTTTGTATTTGGGGCATTGGGAAGAGGTGCAGGAACATGGTGTGCATTGGCTATCGAGTCATCTAGAGTAGGGACGACCGAAGGAGCACCTGCTAAACTGATAGCCTCAAGACCAAGGCTCAGATCTATGGAAGGGGATATTTGAATTTGATGGTGGCGTAGGCATTCGTAGGTTGTAATGCCCTGATTCCTTTTAAAGTAACTTGAGTATATTAATCTGTAATTTCTATCTCCTTTTGAGTCTTGTGTTGTTATCTATTCTTTAAGGTGATTATTCATGTATGTATAGTTTAGTGTGTTTCGAGATGTCATTTTGTATATTTGGGAGTTGGAGTGAAATTGAGAAGGTGGGGATGATTCGAGGTTATTCTGTCTCACTTTCAGGTTGAGACTGCTCGAACAATCATTTGGTCGCTCGAACGGTGACATTGACCTTCTAGTATCTCATTTTACAATTTGAGCTTTTGGGAGCATGTTTTCTTCTCTCGCTCAAGCGAAGTTTTTCATCGCTCGAGCAGTCTTTTGCAAGGGATGTAAGGAGATTCTGGGAGTTGGTATTCTTCACTTAAGCCCAAAAATTATTCGCTCGAGTAGCCCTAAAATTTGAATTGTTCGCTCGAGCATAGGTTTGGTAGCTTGAGTGGCCTATCCGCAATCTATTTCAAAAAATGTGTCCAATCACTCAAAAGTTGAGCCCTTACACACTTTCTTTTAGTTTTCACTTCTCTCTCTCTCTC
This sequence comes from Camellia sinensis, assembly GCF_004153795.1. Classification (NCBI taxonomy): domain Eukaryota; kingdom Viridiplantae; phylum Streptophyta; class Magnoliopsida; order Ericales; family Theaceae; genus Camellia; species Camellia sinensis. The sequence continues at coordinate 69,791 of NW_021025970.1, forward strand.
TCTCTCTCTCTCTCTCTCTCTCCACATTAACTCTCACTCTATTTTCTCTCACCTCTCTGTAGAAACCCTCCACCCACTTCATTTATTTCTTTGATCTCTCCTTATCCATTGACATTTTGACCATAGTGTTTTCTTTAATTTTGGAGAGCTCGTCAATGACTACATTGTGTGCTGTGGAGATCGGATTCTGACACTGTTGATTTCGAAGCTTTTCATCTTTTCTTCTCAAAGTCTTGAGGTAGGGTGTTTTCTTTGAGTTATATATATGATTTCAGCATGTCTTGCTCTTTCTCAACAATTTCGAGTTTGGGTTTTGGGTTTTAAAGTGTTGAACCCTGGAAATGTTAGAGAAACGATTCCTCTCACATAAATTTGGCCCAAGATAAATTATTTTGTGAATGATGAGTAATTTGAGGACGCATGCAAAAGGATATTTTGAAAATAAAGAAAGGACCCTCTTTTGATCAAACCCTAGGTTTTGGAAAATTTAGGAAGAAGTGAAATTTGTGAAATATTCATGGAATTGATGTTAAAACCTTTGAGAAATTGAAAAAATTTTACTCACATTGTTGTGTTATTGAGATACTCATGAAAGGTATAAAGGATGAGGTTGGAAATTAAGATAATATGTTGTGTATGTGTTTAGATTATGGAAATGAAAATGATTGTTGATTATGAATATGAAAGAATGTCATATGTCACATGGATTTGTATTATGTTATGATTTCTTTGGAAACTATTAAACCATGGAAGTTTACTTCAACAAGTGTCGGAATTTTTGGGATACCTTACGTAATTATCTATCATTTCATTTATTTGCATTATTTTGAATATTGTTCAATCATGAGTATGCCTTGGAATTTAATTCATTATTTTAAGGAAACAATTATTGTTATGGAAATGTTTCGGGATAAATATGTTTGGTAAGTCCAGATAGGGAGTGTAATTGGTAATGTTTAAGTTGGCCTGAGTGTCCAGGGTGAAAGACCGAAAACACACACGGAGGAGGTACCATGTGCCTTCCGGTTAGGAGCTGGTAAAGTGGGAATTGGTAGTGCTTGCTATGCCTACTTGTAGACACCATCCTAGGGATTACCTAAATTGTGTTTACCACCCCATTGTCTAAATTTGAATTTCATGAGGAAAATGAAAGTTTGAATGAGACATTGCATATATTTTCAAAAGAAGTGAAAAAACTTTGACATTTGAACATGGCATGGCATTGCATACATGTATATGAGACTGCTTAAACATATATACTTTGTTAAGAAACCTCTACTGCGCTTTGTGCTCACCCTTAGTGGATTTGTGCAGGAAAGAATGTGGTGATTCCACCTAGTTGAAGGCGTGGAGTATATTAAGGGCAAGAAGCTCTCTCTTTCGTGTGAATTTTTGGCAAGCCAAGGGCTAAATGTCTTAGGTTTGATAATCTTTTTGTGTATTACCAGGCTTAAGTCTTGGATGTTGTAGCCTTTGGGCATATGTTTTGTTGTTATTTACTTTAGTTTTAATTGTTGCACATGCTATAGAGTCACCCTTTTAGGAGATTGAATATATATTACATGTGAACACTCTTGTACACCTCTCATACGAAATGAAATGCTATTTGACGGAAACTAACTTATCCAGGTAGAATCGTGTATTTGATGGAATTATTATGTCTAGCGTATGTCTTTTCTTTTGGGGACGTTACAAGCAAGCCTCACATTGTTTTCAACCTCATCGTGTGGATCAAAGTTGTCCATGATTAGACCAACTAGATCTTCAAAATTGTAGAATACAAATGGCTTGGAGCTGATAAGTGTTGCCTTCCAGTTCGAACCTCATTAAATACAAGAATGGGAAGTGCAAGCCAAAGGATTGTAGTAAAGAGGATCATTGATCGTGGAGGCCGCATTTAAGGAGCAACGATCACAACAGAAGTGCAGCTGCTAGGAGTCATGTCCATTAGTGTAACCATAATGCTAACACTAGTGCATGGGGTATTGTTGGTGCCATATTTAATCCATCGAATGCTAAGGTGACACGTGGCAAGCAAGGAGTACCCTGCGGGATACATCAAGATAATGAAGTGTCCCACATTCGAAGGTGCTCACATGAGCTACGAATGCAATTTTTCAACCAATGGAGATGCTAAACAACACATGAATGGAAAATGAACTGGAAGTTAGCAAAGAAGCGTTTATTAGCAGTTATACATGCATATAGAGGAATTCATGGCCCCAAGGAGTAACAAAAGAGAAGGAGATCATGGCGAAAGACAACAACCTAACTACTTCGAAAGCGCCAAGAAGAGACTATAAATAGATGAAAGTAGAGACTGAAGAGGCCCTTGACCAAATCTAGACTTTATGTTTTGTCAATTTCATTTATCTTTAAATTTCTGCACTTTACTTTCTTGCATTTTATTTTTATGCATTGCACTTACTTTTCGTAGAAGTAGATTACTAAAGATAACATGTTGTAATTGTTTGTTCAGTTAATCAATTGCAATTTTTTACCCAGTCAGACCCTTTCATTTTGTTACGAATTTAAATTACAAGTTTTGGTTCATGTTTTCAACACAACATAGTAAAATCCTCTTCATTGAGGTTAAGAGAATCTTAACGCAATCGCTTGATACGAATTGACGTTTATTATCTGTAAGGACTTTTTCAATCCTTACTGGCACAATTGAATTACATTTCTAACTTTTGAAGTGTCTAAATAGCCAACACTAACATCATAATAATTTAATATAAGACTCATTCTATACTACATAAACATTGTAAACTTTATCACTATAAATTATGCATTTATTATCTGAATTTATTTTTAAAGTTGAAATAAATGGATTTATTTTTTCTTGACAATTTGCATTACTTATTTATTCATATGTAAAAAATTATTATTTTATATTTTCTTAGTCATATATTATTCTTAAATTTTAATTTTTTTAATTTTTTTATTTTTTATCTTTGAATCATTAAAGTTCTAGTCGATGCATATTTAAAAAAAAAAAACCAGATTAATATTTCTTTCATGATTAAAAAATGGTTAAAAAAATATAGAAGTAAGAAAAAAAAATCTAATTGCCTCATAATAAATTAAACTTAGTTGATAGAAAATGAAGAATCAAGAAATCATTCGAGATAAATAAACAATTCAAACAATTTGTCATTTATTATACCTAAAATTAAAATTAATCTTTATTTGAATGGAGAAATTATTTGAGAATAACAATATACTTATTAATTTGTTATGTATGATACTTAAAATCTATTTCTCCATTTTTTTTCTCATTGAAACTATTTTTTATTAAATTAAAATTTAAAATTAATTTCTCACCTTCATTAATGGTTGAATTTTTATTTTATTTTTTGTTTATAAAAGTTCAAAAAATTGTTGTGGAAAAAAAAATAGAATCAACAATTTATTTAAAAAAGTTATGAAAAATAAATAATAATTTCATATATATATATATATAATAGGGTAAATTAAATTGCATTTATATTTTTTTTCTTTAGAAAATATTTTATTTCATTATGTTTTTAAATTAGTGTTAGAGTCTGATTTCTCAATCTTATCAATAAAGTTATTTGAGTATTACATATACGGAAGAAGTAAAATTAGATAATTTAGATAATAATACTTTGCTATAAATAATAATAGAACAAAATAAAGATGAGAAATTAAAAAATAAAGTAAAAATTTAACCATTAATGAAGGCAAATTTTTTTTTTTTTTTTTTTTTTTTTTTTTTTTTTTTACATATGAATAAACAAGTAATGCAAATTGTTGGGGAAAAAAAATCCATTTATTTTAGCTTTAAAAAAAGTTCAAATAATAAATGCATTACTTAAAATGATAAATTTTACGTTGTTTATGTAGTATGGAATAAGTCTTACATTAAATTATTAAGATGTTATCTAACATTAATTTCAATGAGGTTGTTTGATGGGGAATTTTTTTTAAGGTCCTTGATATTAAGTTTTCATAAAATAAAGGGCACACAATATTTTCATAGTAGTTAAGGTCCCTCAATATTTTCACAAAAAAAATTCAACTCAGAGGAATTTTGCACGACTCATTTCTCTGTGATCATACCAAAGAAATTTGAAAATTTCTCTGAGTTGAGGCTGAAATTTCTCTAAATCTGGTAAAAAAATTTTGAGTCGGGCAAAATTTCTCTGAGTCGAATTTTTTTTGTGAAAATGTTGAGAGACCTTAGCTAATAAATAAAAAATATTGGATCTCTCCTACTACACAAAGTTGGAGAAAAATGTTCACTAATTTTCATTTATTTTTAAGTACTTTATCAATGAAAATTAAGAGTTTTTTTTTTCCCATTAAATGTTTTAATAATGTCTTAACAATTTAAGAATTTTATTTAATATTGCATAAAATTTAAGAATCTTAATAAATAATGCTAAAATATGTATGAGTCTTTTATAATATATATGCAAAACCTCAAGGGAGGTAAGTATAATTTACCTATGTTGATAATGAATTAGACTTCTTGGTTTATGGGTGTTTTCATCTTTTCACGTGCAAATCAAAGGGTAATATGATCATTTTCACAACCAACTAACGTTGTTTGTACAAACTTAACAAATTAAGAGAATCTTGATAATAGTTTAAAAATTAAGGGATTAGTGTAATTATTGAAACCACATAAGAGGTTTCTGCAATTGTCAAAAACCTCAGGGGAGGTAAGTATAATTTATCCATAAATAAATAAACTGTTTGGTGTTTCTAAACTTTTTATGGTTTTTATTTTTTTAAAACATTAAAAATAGAAGACAATCAAGCAAACAAATTAGTGATTTTCAAGTAAATTTTTTTTTTATTAGCAAAAAAAGACTTTATTGATGACATAACAAGCGAAATTACATCAATAAAGAAGGGAGGTGCAACAATAACACAGCAAACTACCCTAATCCCAACTAAGTTGGCACCGAGGAAAAGCTTGACCATGAGCAGGCACAGCCACTAGGTTGGTAAGGAACCAACACTAAAATAAAAGAAAAAGAAAAGCAACAGAACCTTATTGCTACCCTAAGCTAGACCAACCAAAACTACCATATCAGTATACAACAGGAGCACACTGCATCAGATTCAAAGCCAGAGACAGACCACAGCAAGGTTACATGCCCCTATCCCCCAAACACCTACGCACCTGCTGCAAATTCTCAACCACATCATGAATAGAGTAATTCAACAGACTAGTATTATATTTTATCCACAGGGCAATTCTAGTTTTGATTAGTTCGCAAACTTCCACGGGGTAGTGCTGTTTCCATTGAAAGCACAATCATTCCTCAGAGTCCAAATTGACCATAACACCGCAAATGGAATTACATTCCAAATTTTGGTTTCAAGCTTACCCCATTTAAACCCTCTCCACCACTCCTTCACACCTCTAGCATTCTCAGGAATCACCCACTACATACCCTACCAGGACAAAATGTTTGACCAAATTTTCCAAGTAAACATGCACTGTAGCAACACATGACAATCTGTTTGAACATCACACCCACAGAACACACACTCTGCTGAAGCGTCCTGATTGAGGCACCCTACATGTTGAAGGAAAGCTCTTGACTTGATTCTACCCTTCCGAAAAATTGGACTTTTGGTGAAGAGAAATTCTACTAAATCCACCTAGCATCCTCCAACCCCTGTGCTGCATCATAACTACTATACACTGATTTTACAATGAACACACCTGAAGATGAGGCTTTCCAAACTAAGGAGTCAACTCTTTCTGATAACATTGGCTCATGTGTAGACAAGAATACTCTAAGTCTTCCCACCTCAACTTCCTTCCAAGCCCTCTGACCTCATCTGAACCTCAAAATCCACCCATCTGAATTGTTTCTCTGTCAATCATCTGTTTAAGATTGGCTTCTTTGTCATCAGACAACTCAAATAGCTTAGGAAACTCATCTCTCAAGCTGCAATTAGATAACCAATGATCCTCCCAAAAACTAATTCTCCTCTCATTTCTAACTTTGATGATAGAATCCTCCATGAAGAAGTAAAATAAATTTTGGACTATTGTGTTCAAGACTAAGAATATCACCCCAGATTCTTGCGCACTGAATTCCATCCACCAAAAAAAGGTCTCTATCTCCCACCAGAGCTGCTGTACTTACTAGTCACAACCTCTTTCCACAATTCTTGTTCATTACTACCATATCTCCCCCACCATTTTGCTAGGAGACACTCATTAACATCCCTCAACCTTCTAATACCCAAACCTCCACACCCTTTCTTTTTAGTAATCTCCTCCTACCTCACCATATAAAGCTTCTTTTTAGTAATCTCCTCACGAGAACCTGGCTTGGATTTTATCAAGCAACTTAGCTACACATACAGGTACTTAAAGAGAAGTAATACATTGGTAATGAGGATAACACTGGTTTGATCAGTGTTAACCTCCCCCCAAAAGAAAGCACTTTCCTTTTCCAAGAAGCTAGTGTAGACTTGAATTTATTGATCACAGGCAACCATGTGTTCCTCCTCTTTGGACTGGCATACTTATATAAAAAGTCAAATGGTTGTTAGTTATAATTATGAGTAAACTAGTGAGCAGAAGCATGCCGTAAACAACATGACGTTGTTTGATCAAAAAAAGGAAAAAAAAATAAATAAAAATGACGTTATGGATCAAGCAAATGGTACATACCACAGTTGCAAAATTAAAAATAGTCCTATTACCACAGTTGTTGCATAACCATACACTGTCTTCATAGTCAAACGTATTCAACATTAAACCTCTAACACCACTCTGCACATAGAAGATTATCAATTAGTATTAGCAATAATCTTAAGGGTAACAAACACTTTACCCTCCTAGAGCACTCTCCACTGTGATTTTGGATTAATGTACAATCATGACGTCGCTAATGATAGATGTTAAAAAGATTAATTTACCCTTACATGAGAAGACTACTCTCTCTCTCTCTCTCTCTCTCTCTCTCTCTCTCTCTCTCTCATACATATATATTTTTATATTAATCGCAAATTTAACAAATTAAATCATAAAATAACTTAAACACCTTAATCTATTATCATAAAATTACCTTAATCTAATTTTTAATTTTTAACTTAATTTCTTATTTAATAAAATTTTAAATTATATACACACACACATATATACATATAATTAAACCATTAATTAATCTAAACACTTTTATTACCATACAATCAAATCATAAAATTACTTTAATCTAATGTTAATTTTTAACCCACTTTTTTATTTCATAAAATTTTAAAATAAACATATGTATATATAAAAAATTAAATCATAAATTAAACTAAACACCCTAATTTATTTCCATAAAGTTACCTTATTTAATAACTTTTCAAATTAAACATGTATTTATATATAACAAATTAAATTAGAAATTAATCTAACTACCTTAATTTATCATCATAAAATTACCTTAATTAATTTTTAACCTAATTTCTTATTGGATAACATTTTAAATTAAACATAACACCCATATTTATTAAAAATTTTAAATTTAAAAAGAAAATTCAACAAATCACAGCAATAAAAATAAAATTTAAAGTTTAAAAAGAGAGGCAACCAGTAGTAGATATTGCAATGTTCCTAACAAATTGTAGGAAAGAGAAGAAATGAATTTTAAAAAATAAAAAATAAAAAATAAAAAAAGATAGGTATTTGTATATATAATTTAAAATGTTATTAAATAGAAAATTAAGTTAAAAACTAAAAATTAATTAAGGAGATTTTATGTTTTAATTTTATGATAATAAATTAAGGTAGTTAAATCAATTTATAATTGAATTATATATATGCATATGTTTAATTTAAAATTTTATTGAATAAGGTAATTTTATGATAATAAATTAGGGTGTTTAGTTTAATTTATGATTTAATTTGTTATATATATGTATATGTTCATTTTAAAATGTTATTAAATACAAAAATGGGTTAAAATTAAAAATTAGATTAAGATACTTTTATTATTTGATTTCATCGTAATAAAGGTGTTTTGGATGGTTTGGTTAAATAATAACCTATTTAATGTCATTTGCCTACATAGTAGATGCAAGGTCATTTTGGTATTTTGGACAAACTTTTTTTTTTTTGAAGGAAAAAATATAAAACAAAGGCATACATGCGCATTAGATGCATGTAACTCACATCCCATTTGTTTGGATGGAAAAATTAACAATTGCACATTAATTCAAAATCACAGGAGAGGTACTTGTATATATTCAAATTAAATGGAGTAAAGTGCTCCATCGTCAAAGTGCTTTTTACCCTACTCTTTATTAATAAGACAAAAGTAAGCAATGATAGTCTTACATTTAGTTGTTTTGTGACACTTAGGTCTTCATGACCACCAGAAAAGCCTCCTTTCCAAGAATATGACTTTGCATATGTCGCATAGGAATTATGACTCGTCAAAAATGCGTATTTGTTGAAAGGTAATGAATTGTTCTATTAGAGAGAGAGAGAGAGAGAGAGAGAGAGAGAGAGTTATGTTAGTTACCAATGAGACATATGCATGAATTTGTAAGAATTTTTGAGGATTCATATGATGATAAATTTATTGACAAATGGAGTCTGAGTTTAGTTGTTTTCTAAGATGCACTTTAATTGATCATGATAGTTTCTCAATTCATAGGTTTTGAAGTGTGCTCACTCGAGAAATAAAAATTTGTTAATGTAGATCTTTGTTGTCATTGATCATGAAATTGAGACCTAAATTATGTTCATGAAATGTATAGGATCTATATCCAAACATGGAATAATATTAAAACTTACATAAGAAAGCTTGATATAGATCCCTTAATTATAATATCAACGGGTTGGCCTAGTAGTTAAGACTTGGAATTTGGGGTTGGCCTAGTAGTCAAGACCTAGAGTTTGGGGGTGTACTCCCTCCAAGGTTTTAGGTTCAAAATTTCTTAGCATTGTTTGATTACCAGGAATAAAATTCCTTTTATTATGTATTTGTTTACACTCATTTCTGTCAAAATTCTCTGTCGGGAGGTATACAAATCAGTTTGTGAAACATGGCAATAAAGTCATAGTTGGAGTTCTTTATTAGTCAAAGAATTATGTGGCATGAAGATAGTAGATACATGTGCAAGAGGGTAGAAGCATGTTATGGGCAAGGATAGTGGAGTAGTTTCATGCATTAGTTGAGATCATGGGCTAGTTTCTAGGAGATGTTGATGCTAGTGGTAATTGGGCCTGTTGATCATGCTTATTAATTTAAGGGAAAATGTGTGATGATATGGATGGAGGTTTAAAAGTGGAGTTGGATCAAAGATAGAAGGCTTAGAGAAGTTGTGGAGGTTGCAAGTAGTTTTGGGCTTTGGCAAAGTGGTTCATTCTGTTGAAGTAGTGTTAGAGATAATGGAGGACACTTAGTTGGTTTGTTTGAAGGCTTGGAAAAAAGAGAACAGTTGCAGCACCAATTGGGGGATAACGGATTGTAGAATTTCAGGAAGTGGAGTAGTGGGTAACTAAACACCCTAATTTATTTCCATAAAGTTACCTTATTTAATAACTTTTCAAATTAAACATGTATTTATATATAAAAAATTAAATTAGAAATTAATCTAACTACCTTAATTTATCATCATAAAATTACCTTAATTAATTTTTAATTTTTAACCTAATTTCTTATTGGATAACATTTTAAATTAAACATAACACCCATATTTATTAAAAATTTTAAATTTAAAAAGAAAATTCAACAAATCACAGCAATAAAAATAAAATTTAAAGTTTAAAAAGAGAGGCAACCAGTAATAGATATTGCAATGTTCCTAACAAATTGTAAGAAAGAGAAAAAAAATCAAAAAAATAAATAAATAAAAAGATAGGTATTTGTATATATAATTTAAAATGTTATTAAATAGAAAATTAAGTTAAAAACTAAAAATTAATTAAGGTGATTTTATGATTTAATTTTATGATAATAAATTAAGGTAGTTAAA
>NW_021025970.1:85807-154148 GCF_004153795.1 Camellia sinensis
GTAGAAATGAAGTAAGCAAAAGCAAGAACAAAAGTTATAAGCTTATACCTCTCAAAATGGAGTAGGCTTTGGTTGATGATCAAACTCACTCTTAACACACTCTCAAGCTTGAATTATACTTCTCAAGGGTCAACCAAGGCTCTAAAATGATGAGTCAAGGTTGTGTATGGTGTATATAGATGATACAAGGTTGGTAGGTTAACTAAAAGGTAGCTTGTAATGGAAGAAGGAGGAAGAATGAACTCTCTCTATGTGTATAGGCTTTCTTTCAATTGGTCAACCCCCAAAACAAAGGTATATGGTTGTATTTATAGAATTTGACCACAAAAGGTGAAAAATATCTTCAAAAATGGATAGCTGGCGGCTTCCTGCCCAGAATAGTGTTTCTTGTTATTGAAGCCTAGTTGGCCCTCAATAGCCACGGCCGGCCCTTAATGAGGCACGACTAGGCCTCAATGAATTCCCTCGTTTTTCTGTTTCAACCTCAACACAGGGTGGCACAAGGTGCACAAACGGATTTCTTGGGAATGATCAGTGGGAATATGGAAGGTTTGGGGTTGTGTTGAAGCTTGAACAAGACTCCTTCATTGAGACCTCAAACCACGCATAATACCACTTTCACTATCGAGTGTTCCGAGTAAAGCGCTGGAGCCTTGCGGGGGGGTCAAAAATGGGGTGTCCACACCTAACGGCGAAGAGAATCCCCAGGATAATATAGAATACCATGCATAATTTTGAACCTATCTTTGCAAGTTTTTCAAAAGAAACAGCTTACAATTTTTGAAATCATGAATGACTTTGCACCGATAACTCATAATTACATTGTCCCCATACATCTTCTTAACTGAAACAATTGCTTTTTCACACCATGCCCCTAGTTCAGAAGGTCCTTCCCAAGTGCTTTCAACAATTACCCTAGTTGAGACTGAGATTCATTATTCCAACCGCCAGTGCTGGCATCATTGCTTCATCAAGCTTGAACTCACCAAGATCAAGTAAACTTTCTATCTCTTCAAAGATTTTGTTCCTTTTGTTCAGATCGGAACCAGAAGATTCAGGAATGAACACAACGGGTTTGGGCTCATTGGGTATGATGCGTTGGCTAGGGTAATGGTTGGTTGTTGGCAAGCTGTGGGTGGGTTTTATGTTGTGGAGTGGCAATCTATTGCGGTCAGGAAGAGGATTATCGACAGCTTTGAGATTTTCAGGTGGGGTGCTGAGCTTATTATCAATCAATTCTTGAATTTCATGGCAAAGGCGAAAACAACAGTCAATATGATGATTGTACAATTGATGGAATGTGTAATATTGGGTAGAGTCGTGTTTAGGTAGGAGAGGATTAGGGAGAGTTCGAGGATTGAGCGGTTTGAGATACCCTTTCTCCATCAGTACCTTCAACACACAGGTTAGGCTCATATGAAGTTGGGCGAAGGTTCATTTTTTTGAGGAGGAAGCATTAGGTTTAGAAACATTGGCAAATGGGTCTGCGGGTCTTGGTCAAGTATTCATGGGCTTGGGGTTGGAATTAGGATGGGTGTTTCGGGTAAAGCATCCCTTTTCATTGTTTGCCCCATGATTCAAAATACTCTCATCCTGAGCGACAAAAATGTTATCCATAGTCTTTGCAATAACTTCAAGCACTTGTTGCTTATTCAACCCTTTGACCTTCAAAGTCTTAATAGCCCACTGAAGTTGTGCATAGGGATCAATACTTGTCCTGGCTTTGTTCTTGCCACTTGCTTCTGCTTGACCAAGGAAGTGAGTGGCTATATCGAAGTGAGACCCATTTGTTGTTGATCTGTCATCATCCAGACTTAAGATAGCTTCAGGTTGGCCTTTTTCAAATGCAGCTCACCCCAGGATTGGAGAGCTTTGTGACAAGATCGAAACCCCAAATGTTAAATCAGCAACCATTCCTTAAAGGTCTTCAATTATTCCCAACATCTCAGCAATAGTGGGTTCGGCCATTTGGCGCTCTTGGTGTACCCGAACTGGATTGGGTGCATCCATCATGCACAAATCGGTACTTTTTGGAATGAATACCTCAGGCTTGGGTAAATGGGCTGCGGTGATGTATATGCTGGGGTTGAAGGTAGGAAGTAATGTATGGATGAGGTTAAGGTGGAGAGGAGATACTTGGTCACGGATAGGAAGTGGGTTGGTGGTAACATTGGGGTCTTGAGGTGGAGCTATTGTCTGGTTATCGATAAGATTCTAGACCTCATGACGAAGGTGGTAGCAATGATCGGTGCCATGACCGTGATGTTGATAGTACACACAATATTTGGTGGGGTTATGTCTAGCAGGAAGTGGGTTAGGAAGTGGTTAGGGATCAAGGGGTTTGAGATACCCTCTTTCCATCAGGATTTTTAGTGTGCTGGTTAGGCTCATATGGAGGGGGGCGAAAGTTCTGCCTTGAGCTGGGAGTTGGGTCGGCTATTTGTGGGCTTGTATTGGCAAATGGGTCGACAGTTTTGGGAGTGGCGGCAGCGGTATTGATTTCAGTGGGTTTGGGAATAATGTTCCTGGAAAACACCCTCCTTGTTGGTTCACTTGCTCTGGGAATAATCCCTCTGTTAAATGCACTCTCAATCTGAACCCCTAATTCATGCAAATTTTTAAAAGTGAACAGTGGAGCGACTATTAACTTCTGTAACATATCAGGCTCAAGGTTCTGCACCACTATCTACACTTGGTCTCTCTTAAAAGGCCGATCTGTCATTTATGCTGCCTTTGCTCTCCACTTTGCAACAAATTCTACAAAAGGGTCATTGGGATTCTGGTGGGTTGCTTCAAGGTCTTGGGTGGTCATTTCAATTTGGGTATTGTAAGAATACTGATTAACAAACGCCTCAGCCAAATCTTCCCAGTTCTGGTTCACTTTATCCTCCAACTTGACGTACAAAGTGACTGCTATACCTAACAGGGTTCTTCCATACAAAGAGAGTTTCTGAGGCTTAGTCAGACTTATCGGTTTCAAGAAGTCCAAGAAAAGCCAGATATGTACCATAAGATCTCTAGACCAATCAAAATGGTCAATGTGTGGCATTTTGAATCTGTCAGTGAGTCTTACGGTAGCCTCTATGTACCCATCCTCAATGTCAGGAATTGAGTTAAGTCCTTGTACCTTTTTGAATTGCTTATTAAGGTTAGCAATTTTTACCAAGGTCGGGTCGAGATCATTAGTGTTAAAGGGATAAAGCCTCTCATTAGGCTGCACCAGCAGTCTAAAAACTTGAGCGTGAGCCAAGCCTTTTCGAGGATCTGGGCCTTACAAATCTTCAACTAGCAGAAGTAGATCAAAGCTCGGCTGTGGGCCCGGGACTGGATGTGTAGTAGATGCGCTAGATTGGCATTGCACTTCAGCATTGGTCTCATCCTGCATGGCGATTCCTTGGTTTAACGCCGCTATCATGGCCACAACTTTTTCTGGACTTTGTGTTACCACGAGTCTGCCGAGTTGGCAATTGGGGAAATGGATGGGTGTAAGCTGAGAGTTGACTAATAATGATTTCGACCCGGATATACTTGATGTATCTGAACTGGATTTGTTTAGATGGGTTTGACTGGATTGGGCTTTTTTGAATGAGTCTTTTGGCATTGGATGGATCTTTTTTGAATTGGCCTTTTAGGGATCAGATGGACTGGACCTTTGTTGAGTATGTTTTTTTTGGGACTGGATGAACTGTGATGGGTTAAGGCTTTCCAGGTTGGATTGGGCTTGGCCTTTGCTAAGTTGGCTACTGCTTTTTCTCTAGCTCAGACAAACCTGGCATTACAAACAAATGTCGCATCAGATGGGATACTGGGTCTGCTGGTCAAAATAAAGCAAGATACAATTTTGGTCTTGGTTTTGGTTTTGCTGAAGATTCACCCATATCAAACACAAACCTCTGGATTTTGACCCAAATTTTAATTCTGATATGACCCTCAAAGTTGAAAGGAATCGCATCAAGATTAAGACTCTTTCGGGATTGCATCATATATTTCGAAAGATTTCACATTTTGCACAAAAGCATTCAAAACACCCTTATGAGAGGTTTAGGGTTTCCCTATCCTAGCTTTAGAGTGATCTACAGCTTTACTATTCAAACAAGTGGTATCACGTCATCCTACATATGGGAGAGTATCCTGTCCTAGTTTCGAACGATCACTACGTCTTTATTATATGCATCTAGGCCGATTGGTCAAAAGGGTACCTCAACAAGACTACCTAATATACTTCTCACACCTAACACTGAAAAGTGAAAGGAGGATCAAGCGGTACAGCGGTAGTCCAGATCCAAGGATTGTGTTCCCAACATGACAGAGCCCATGACCGATAAGCCTTTTGGAAAGCTTTTGGGCAAGCCTCCGGAAAACCATCCAGGAATAGCAGATGGAAAACATAGTGACTTAAAGAACCAATGCAAATGCAATGCAAAGAACATATAAATATAGATAAAATTTCACATCATGAATTTCAAGTCAAGTTCTCTAAATCCCCAGTAGAGTCGCCAGAAACTGTAGCTCAACTTTTCATGCTCCTTTCGGAAGACGAATAAGCCCTACAGTATCGGACTCCCGCGGTTTTGAATATGATCTCACAAGTGCAATGTGAAACAGATAAACACCAAAGAGTCCAAATCTGGAATTTTTTTTGGAAAATCGATTTTGAATCAAATTGCCAAAAATCGATTGCTTTGCCAGATACAGAGTCGCCACCTAAATATTTTTGGAAAATTTAGGAAACCCATGACTCGTGCCAAAGGTCACATGTCTGTCATCACTAAGATTGTTTCGGCTCGGGAACTTTGGTACGAGAGGGGAAGGTCATGAATTGAGCACCTCCGCTCGCCTAATCAAAGATTGGCCTCGACTAATCATGATATGATTCTTATTTACATTATATGCTCTTGTTCCGATTATTAGGCTATTGTTACTATGTGATGCGCACACACACAAGTATAGATTAATTTTGCAAGAATTGGAACACTTGATTGCTTGTTTGTTTTGAAAATTGTTTCGAATATGTACCACTTGAAAAAGTGATCGCATATGAACATTACTCAAATTATTCCAATTGAAGCTATTAGCCTTCATCCACAGGCATTCAGGCAAATATAGCATTTAAGAAATTAACCTCATGGCAAGCATGCTAAACATGACAACAACCACACTAATGCAATATGCTAAAGCACAAAAATGCTCACCTAGTACTCCGAGGTGAGCCAAAAGAAACAAAAGAGTTAGAAAATATGCATACTCCAAACTAATGTAACATGGCTAATGCAACACATGCGATATGCAACTAATAGTCTCGGCTACTAATTATGTCTTGTGAATCAACTTGATAGCATGCGTTTTAACATGTATTCAACGAAGTATTTAAACGGCAATGCATCGTTAGAATAATGAATCGAGCATCAATGCATGCAAGACAAGTGGATGCAAACATGGAGTATGCTAAAAGGAAAGTGATGTTCTAAAACTAACCATCATAGTCAAGTAAATAAAAGGGAGAAAGACGTGGGGTTAGAAGACATACACATTATTACATGTTTTGGCCCTCGCACAAGAGGGTCTAAATGAACTAACTATCTAAGCTAATTAACTAGCTATTACAAAACAAATAAACTAACTATTACAAATCGAATAAACTAACTATGCTACCTCGTTATTACAAAACCAATTAATTAACTAACTAACTAATTAAGTACAAATTAGGATTAATTAATTAATTACAACATGAATACAACATGAAATAAATAACAAAGATAATCAATCAATCCCAGGAAGTGAGTAATTCTCATGCATGCGTGGATTTTCACCTGAAAAGCACATTGTTCTGCTGCCAAAATACTTCTATTGCACAATAAAACATCTTTGCACCTCAGCCTCTGCTTTGTTCTGTTCCAAAAAGTTGCTGCTCAATTTGACAAAAGAGACCAGCAAGCCAGAAGTGGTGGCCAGCCAGCCAATAGACAACTAGTAGCCTATTGGCCACTGAAGCTTGGTTCTTCTTACTGCAACAAAAAGCATACAGAGCACAAACAGGGTATTCTCAAGGCATGTTTGTACACTTAACCCCCTTATCATCAAACCGCTCAAATGAGTGACAAGCTCAATTCACAAGCCATCAGTCGATGCAATTTCATTGCATGATGGCCTATGAACCAAGGTGTACAACTTCAATAAATGCAAGACAAAAGACTCCCAAACCTCCTCCCTATCATGAATTGAGTAAGGGAAGTGGTTAACAATGACTCTTGAACCGTTTTCATCACGAACAAGTATGAAACGATTCAAGACTCAAGGGTTCAATTAATGTCCGATTGAACCCTAAACAAGTTATTATCTTGCATCATTTTGGTCCCAATTTTGTTACTTCCTTTTAATTACCAACCATTCCTTAGTCAATTGAATCCAAAAGTGACCTTTAACTCCTCTCATGGAAAGGGACACCAAACCAAGAGTTGTTTTAGGCATGAGAGAAGTGTCATGCCGTTGGTAATGAATCCCCAAATGGATTAAACCGTTAAGCACAAGACCTCAATCTCAAGCTTAAACAAACAAGTAGCTTGAAACAACTTTCAAAGCAAAGCAAAAGCCAAGAAAGGAGGGAGGTTGCAAAGGTGATTAGAGGTGCAAACAAGTATGGAAAACAAGAAATAAACACTATCAACTCAAATAGGTTGGTGGCTAAGGCCTAAACCACCAAGCCTATGAGGACAATTACACTACAAGCATGGAATACAAAACTCAAACGCAATGAACAACTAAAATTTGTCCTAAAATAGTGTTAAATCAGTCCTAAAACATGCTGGAATTAAGACAAAAATTGCTAGAATAATAAGCTAAAACATGGAGCTATATAAGCTAGTAAACAAAGCATAAGGAGGGGAGGTTACCCCCCGCCATTTTTGGACTTCAAACATTGGTTTTAGTCACTGAAAAAGCTCTGAAAATCAGTATTTAAAAGCTCAAAAAAGGTTGACAACAAGGTGGGAAATACAAAGGTAAAGGCCTAGGAAGCAAGGTGGAAGAAATGGTGAGCCACCCCTCCACCCTTATTGACCTTAAACTACAAGTTTCAGCCAAAAAATATTGAGTATAAACAGCCCAAAAATAGTGTAAAAACTGTAGGCAAAGTAGCAAATAAAGCAAAGCAACAAGCAAAGACTTATACCTTTTAAAGAGGAGAACCATTTCTAAGTGTCAAACCAACACTTTTACACCCGCAAGAGCTCAAAATAAGCTCAAAAGTGCCTTGGCTGAAATACCACAAGGTTTGGTTTAGAGTGTATAGGCAAAGGCTTAAGAATTTGCAAGAGAGAGAGAGAGAATTGTAGAGAGAGAGAGAGAGAATTTTGCTCCAAAATGTTCAACCCTCAAAAATGGAAGGGGAGGTCTTCTATATATAAAAAAAACATGAAACTCCCTTAGAAATATCCATATATACACGTGTAGGCAGCTCCAAGCATCAGTGGAAACAGTTGGCATAGCTGGCATAAATATTTACAAAAATACACAAGTGGTCAGCAAGCCACTAATGTTGGCCGGCAGCCCACACTAGTGGGCCTGCAGGTCCCAAGGTTTTTAGGCTTGAAAAACTGTAGTTTTGGTCCAAAACAAGGAAAAAGATGTGTAGGGTTTGAAGGCTTAAAGCTGTGGCATTCTGCTGAGAACTTCAACCACTTGACAAGCATATACAAATTCATCTTTGGGTGCGCAAGCGGTGACCCCCAAGTCTTAAGGGCCGTAAAAAATGGGGTATCTACACAAACAAACTCAATTTTCCTGTCTTTAATTATCCCCCTGACCTTCCTTTTCTTTTCAACTTTGCCCAAACCCCTTGCATTCCATGATAATAACTTCATTAAAACATAGTACTTAATACCTTATTCCTCCTAATTCAAGCATCTGTGCTTCTGCAACCCTAGGTGCTGCCCTCTCTTTATCTTTAACTTCCATATGTGTTAATTTGATAATTACCTCCTCTTCCTTACCTTCGAAACAGATGTCTAGAGCTTTGCCCATGTGAATTGTTGCCTCAACCTCATCTTTCAATATCTTGTCGACACTCGAAGTGCTCCCATTTGAACCTAATTTTGCTATCGACCCTTGTGGCACATGTATTGCTGACAGCCCCAATTTTGCCCTAAGTGCAGCACCTCTGCTCCAGCTTCCCATAACCACTGCTTCTCCCATCCTCTCCCGTCTACCTCTACTACCTTTCCACTGAATTTCCATTCAATTTCTGCTAGTAATTGAAGTCCCCCTCCTCTTGTTCAACTTTTTCCTCTGCTTCACCTTGCCCATTTTCGTGTTTGTGTTTCTTTGGACATCGACTTGTGTTTGGTTTGGAATGATAGGCGGCTCAAACTAAAATAAAAAATTATGCGAAACTTTTATAAGTTATTATATTGTATTATTTTTATATAAAATTTATTTATTTTTTGTGTTTTAAAATGTAAAATTATCAATTTGGTTTTTATATTCAAGTTTTGATAATTAATTTTTTTTTCAATTGATAATTCATTTATATTTCTGTAATATAATTGATTTTAATTATAAGTTTTTACAAATTTTAATTTGAAACATATTTTGTTTTAATTTCTATAATAGAATTGGGCCAAAGAAATACAATTTATATTTTTAGTGAGAGTTTTTCATTTTGACTGAGAAAGGTATATTGTTGAAGCGATAGATGTACAATGGTAAGAGTGTTTTGTTTTGTTTTGTTTTGTTTTTTTTAATATAATGACAAGGATTTTTTTTTCTTCTTCTTTCAAATTTGAACGATTTTTTTTCTCTCTCTTTATTTTGACCGAGTAGACGGAATAATTGAGAGAGGTATAATAATGATATGGCATTTTGTTTTGATGTGTTTCAACAAAATACTATTGAATGAGAGGTCCTTATGTAGTCCGTTTTTTTTTATTTTTTTATTTTATGAGATCTAGACAATGTACACTTTAGGTATATTTTTTAATTGAATTTTAGCCGTTGACATTTGTACTGTAACTATTGATTCATTCTATTTTATTATGTAGATATTTTTTTAATTACAATATATTTCAATTATAATGAACTAGAATGAATCGTCAATTACCATACAATTCACAATTATACATGATTTTCCAAAATAGAGGAATAAAATGTAGGTGGGAAAAGCCAGTACATACCGTATGACATACAAGCTACCCTATTGGTTTGCTTGATTGTAACTAGTGGGTACGTGACATGTGTATAATTTAAATAGGTAAGAATAAGAATAAATAATTAAAAAATTAATATAAAAATATGTTTGTTGTCTAAATAGTATAAGTGTTCTTAATGAGACCGTCGCCAATTGAGGGTCGGCAAAAGTAATTCGCGACCAAAATTTTGGTTGGTCGGCAAAAGTCGGATTTGCCGACTAAATTTTTGGTCGCGAAATATATCATTACTGCGACTAATTCATTTAGTCGCTAAAACACTTTGCTCGTGAAAAGTGATATTTTTCCGACCAAAAAGTTTGGTCGCCAATTATCACATTCAACGACCAAAAAGTTTGGTCGCCAATCGTGACATTCCGCGACCAAAACGTTTGGTCGCCAATTGTGACATTCCACGACCAAAAAAGGTTTTGGTCGCCATTTGTTACTTTTCGCGACCAAAACTTTTGGTCGGCAAAAGTAAGTTTCCACGACCAAGAGCTATTTTGGTCGGCAATAGATGTATTTTTTGCGACCAAAACTCTTGGTCGGCAATTGTCATTTTTTGCGAAAAAAAATTATTTATTTGTCGCGACTAATAAATTGGTCGCTAAAGCAGGAAAACAATACACTTGTAATTCCTAATAATTTATTTAATCCATAATAAACCTATGATTTTAAAGCATCACTCAAATTAACTGAATCATTAACATTCGACACAATACATAATTCATTAACATTCAATTTATTAAATTTCTGTCAAACAACCAAACATTGTTCCAATTCAAACTGAAACAACCAGACATCCCCAGCTGGTGTTCCACCAGACATTGTTCACACAAAATAATGACAACCAAAGAATCCAACAGCACCTTTCTAAACTATCAAACAACCTACTTCCAAAATTTCTTAAATTTCCCAAAACACTAGTGTGTTGGAAATGGTTAATTTTTCCTCAAGTTTGGTCTATTTTTTAGGGTTCTGGTGTTTTAGCTGGTTCCAACATAAATAAACTCTACCGTAAAGAAGAAAAGAAAAACAGAGGAAAAGAAGAACAGAGGAACAAGCACACCATTATCTGGTGTGATGATGATGGTGTTTTCAAAGAAAAACAGAGAAACAAGCAAACCCATAATTAAAGAAGGCTAACGTACCTGGTGTGATGATGCTGCTGATGATGAAGAGGAAGATCAACCATATAAGGGTGCGCCATTATCTGATCCCTTGTTTTAGCTGGTTCTGGTGTTTTAGCTGGTTCCAACATAAATAAACTCTACCGTAAAGAAGAAAAGAAAAACAGAGGAAAAGAAGAACAGAGGAACAAGCACACCATTATCTGGTGTGATGATGATGGTGTTTTCAAAGAAAAACAGAGAAACAAGCAAACCCATAATTAAAGAAGGCTAACGTACCTGGTGTGATGATGCTGCTGATGATGAAGAGGAAGATCAACCATATAAGGGTGCGCCATTATCTGATCCCTTGTTTTAGCTGGTTCTGGTGTTTTAGCTGGTTCCAACATAAATAAACTCTACCGTAAAGAAGAAAAGAAAAACAGAGGAAAAGAAGAACAGAGGAACAAGCACACCATTATCTGGTGTGATGATGATGGTGTTTTCAAAGAAAAACAGAGAAACAAGCAAACCCATAATTAAAGAAGGCTAACGTACCTGGTGTGATGATGCTGCTGATGATGAAGAGGAAGATCAACCATATAAGGGTGCGCCATTATCTGATCCCTTGTTTTAGCTGGTTCTGGTGTTTTAGCTGGTTCCAACATAAATAAACTCTACCGTAAAGAAGAAAAGAAAAACAGAGGAAAAGAAGAACAGAGGAACAAGCACACCATTATCTGGTGTGATGATGATGGTGTTTTCAAAGAAAAACAGAGAAACAAGCAAACCCATAATTAAAGAAGGCTAACGTACCTGGTGTGATGATGCTGCTGATGATGAAGAGGAAGATCAACCATATAAGGGTGCGCCATTATCTGATCCCTTGTTTTAGCTGGTTCTGGTGTTTTAGCTGGTTCCAACATAAATAAACTCTACCGTAAAGAAGAAAAGAAAAACAGAGGAAAAGAAGAACAGAGGAACAAGCACACCATTATCTGGTGTGATGATGATGGTGTTTTCAAAGAAAAACAGAGAAACAAGCAAACCCATAATTAAAGAAGGCTAACGTACCTGGTGTGATGATGCTGCTGATGATGAAGAGGAAGATCAACCATATAAGGGTGCGCCATTATCTGATCCCTTGTTTTAGCTGGTTCTGGTGTTTTAGCTGGTTCCAACATAAATAAACTCTACCGTAAAGAAGAAAAGAAAAACAGAGGAAAAGAAGAACAGAGGAACAAGCACACCATTATCTGGTGTGATGATGATGGTGTTTTCAAAGAAAAACAGAGAAACAAGCAAACCCATAATTAAAGAAGGCTAACGTACCTGGTGTGATGATGCTGCTGATGATGAAGAGGAAGATCAACCATATAAGGGTGCGCCATTATCTGATCCCTTGTTTTAGCTGGTTCTGGTGTTTTAGCTGGTTCCAACATAAATAAACTCTACCGTAAAGAAGAAAAGAAAAACAGAGGAAAAGAAGAACAGAGGAACAAGCACACCATTATCTGGTGTGATGATGATGGTGTTTTCAAAGAAAAACAGAGAAACAAGCAAACCCATAATTAAAGAAGGCTAACGTACCTGGTGTGATGATGCTGCTGATGATGAAGAGGAAGATCAACCATATAAGGGTGCGCCATTATCTGATCCCTTGTTTTAGCTGGTTCTGGTGTTTTAGCTGGTTCCAACATAAATAAACTCTACCGTAAAGAAGAAAAGAAAAACAGAGGAAAAGAAGAACAGAGGAACAAGCACACCATTATCTGGTGTGATGATGATGGTGTTTTCAAAGAAAAACAGAGAAACAAGCAAACCCATAATTAAAGAAGGCTAACGTACCTGGTGTGATGATGCTGCTGATGATGAAGAGGAAGATCAACCATATAAGGGTGCGCCATTATCTGATCCCTTGTTTTAGCTGGTTCTGGTGTTTTAGCTGGTTCCAACATAAATAAACTCTACCGTAAAGAAGAAAAGAAAAACAGAGGAAAAGAAGAACAGAGGAACAAGCACACCATTATCTGGTGTGATGATGATGGTGTTTTCAAAGAAAAACAGAGAAACAAGCAAACCCATAATTAAAGAAGGCTAACGTACCTGGTGTGATGATGCTGCTGATGATGAAGAGGAAGATCAACCATATAAGGGTGCGCCATTATCTGATCCCTTGTTTTAGCTGGTTCTGGTGTTTTAGCTGGTTCCAACATAAATAAACTCTACCGTAAAGAAGAAAAGAAAAACAGAGGAAAAGAAGAACAGAGGAACAAGCACACCATTATCTGGTGTGATGATGATGGTGTTTTCAAAGAAAAACAGAGAAACAAGCAAACCCATAATTAAAGAAGGCTAACGTACCTGGTGTGATGATGCTGCTGATGATGAAGAGGAAGATCAACCATATAAGGGTGCGCCATTATCTGATCCCTTGTTTTAGCTGGTTCTGGTGTTTTAGCTGGTTCCAACATAAATAAACTCTACCGTAAAGAAGAAAAGAAAAACAGAGGAAAAGAAGAACAGAGGAACAAGCACACCATTATCTGGTGTGATGATGATGGTGTTTTCAAAGAAAAACAGAGAAACAAGCAAACCCATAATTAAAGAAGGCTAACGTACCTGGTGTGATGATGCTGCTGATGATGAAGAGGAAGATCAACCATATAAGGGTGCGCCATTATCTGATCCCTTGTTTTAGCTGGTTCTGGTGTTTTAGCTGGTTCCAACATAAATAAACTCTACCGTAAAGAAGAAAAGAAAAACAGAGGAAAAGAAGAACAGAGGAACAAGCACACCATTATCTGGTGTGATGATGATGGTGTTTTCAAAGAAAAACAGAGAAACAAGCAAACCCATAATTAAAGAAGGCTAACGTACCTGGTGTGATGATGCTGCTGATGATGAAGAGGAAGATCAACCATATAAGGGTGCGCCATTATCTGATCCCTTGTTTTAGCTGGTTCTGGTGTTTTAGCTGGTTCCAACATAAATAAACTCTACCGTAAAGAAGAAAAGAAAAACAGAGGAAAAGAAGAACAGAGGAACAAGCACACCATTATCTGGTGTGATGATGATGGTGTTTTCAAAGAAAAACAGAGAAACAAGCAAACCCATAATTAAAGAAGGCTAACGTACCTGGTGTGATGATGCTGCTGATGATGAAGAGGAAGATCAACCATATAAGGGTGCGCCATTATCTGATCCCTTGTTTTAGCTGGTTCTGGTGTTTTAGCTGGTTCCAACATAAATAAACTCTACCGTAAAGAAGAAAAGAAAAACAGAGGAAAAGAAGAACAGAGGAACAAGCACACCATTATCTGGTGTGATGATGATGGTGTTTTCAAAGAAAAACAGAGAAACAAGCAAACCCATAATTAAAGAAGGCTAACGTACCTGGTGTGATGATGCTGCTGATGATGAAGAGGAAGATCAACCATATAAGGGTGCGCCATTATCTGATCCCTTGTTTTAGCTGGTTCTGGTGTTTTAGCTGGTTCCAACATAAATAAACTCTACCGTAAAGAAGAAAAGAAAAACAGAGGAAAAGAAGAACAGAGGAACAAGCACACCATTATCTGGTGTGATGATGATGGTGTTTTCAAAGAAAAACAGAGAAACAAGCAAACCCATAATTAAAGAAGGCTAACGTACCTGGTGTGATGATGCTGCTGATGATGAAGAGGAAGATCAACCATATAAGGGTGCGCCATTATCTGATCCCTTGTTTTAGCTGGTTCTGGTGTTTTAGCTGGTTCCAACATAAATAAACTCTACCGTAAAGAAGAAAAGAAAAACAGAGGAAAAGAAGAACAGAGGAACAAGCACACCATTATCTGGTGTGATGATGATGGTGTTTTCAAAGAAAAACAGAGAAACAAGCAAACCCATAATTAAAGAAGGCTAACGTACCTGGTGTGATGATGCTGCTGATGATGAAGAGGAAGATCAACCATATAAGGGTGCGCCATTATCTGATCCCTTGTTTTAGCTGGTTCTGGTGTTTTAGCTGGTTCCAACATAAATAAACTCTACCGTAAAGAAGAAAAGAAAAACAGAGGAAAAGAAGAACAGAGGAACAAGCACACCATTATCTGGTGTGATGATGATGGTGTTTTCAAAGAAAAACAGAGAAACAAGCAAACCCATAATTAAAGAAGGCTAACGTACCTGGTGTGATGATGCTGCTGATGATGAAGAGGAAGATCAACCATATAAGGGTGCGCCATTATCTGATCCCTTGTTTTAGCTGGTTCTGGTGTTTTAGCTGGTTCCAACATAAATAAACTCTACCGTAAAGAAGAAAAGAAAAACAGAGGAAAAGAAGAACAGAGGAACAAGCACACCATTATCTGGTGTGATGATGATGGTGTTTTCAAAGAAAAACAGAGAAACAAGCAAACCCATAATTAAAGAAGGCTAACGTACCTGGTGTGATGATGCTGCTGATGATGAAGAGGAAGATCAACCATATAAGGGTGCGCCATTATCTGATCCCTTGTTTTAGCTGGTTCTGGTGTTTTAGCTGGTTCCAACATAAATAAACTCTACCGTAAAGAAGAAAAGAAAAACAGAGGAAAAGAAGAACAGAGGAACAAGCACACCATTATCTGGTGTGATGATGATGGTGTTTTCAAAGAAAAACAGAGAAACAAGCAAACCCATAATTAAAGAAGGCTAACGTACCTGGTGTGATGATGCTGCTGATGATGAAGAGGAAGATCAACCATATAAGGGTGCGCCATTATCTGATCCCTTGTTTTAGCTGGTTCTGGTGTTTTAGCTGGTTCCAACATAAATAAACTCTACCGTAAAGAAGAAAAGAAAAACAGAGGAAAAGAAGAACAGAGGAACAAGCACACCATTATCTGGTGTGATGATGATGGTGTTTTCAAAGAAAAACAGAGAAACAAGCAAACCCATAATTAAAGAAGGCTAACGTACCTGGTGTGATGATGCTGCTGATGATGAAGAGGAAGATCAACCATATAAGGGTGCGCCATTATCTGATCCCTTGTTTTAGCTGGTTCTGGTGTTTTAGCTGGTTCCAACATAAATAAACTCTACCGTAAAGAAGAAAAGAAAAACAGAGGAAAAGAAGAACAGAGGAACAAGCACACCATTATCTGGTGTGATGATGATGGTGTTTTCAAAGAAAAACAGAGAAACAAGCAAACCCATAATTAAAGAAGGCTAACGTACCTGGTGTGATGATGCTGCTGATGATGAAGAGGAAGATCAACCATATAAGGGTGCGCCATTATCTGATCCCTTGTTTTAGCTGGTTCTGGTGTTTTAGCTGGTTCCAACATAAATAAACTCTACCGTAAAGAAGAAAAGAAAAACAGAGGAAAAGAAGAACAGAGGAACAAGCACACCATTATCTGGTGTGATGATGATGGTGTTTTCAAAGAAAAACAGAGAAACAAGCAAACCCATAATTAAAGAAGGCTAACGTACCTGGTGTGATGATGCTGCTGATGATGAAGAGGAAGATCAACCATATAAGGGTGCGCCATTATCTGATCCCTTGTTTTAGCTGGTTCTGGTGTTTTAGCTGGTTCCAACATAAATAAACTCTACCGTAAAGAAGAAAAGAAAAACAGAGGAAAAGAAGAACAGAGGAACAAGCACACCATTATCTGGTGTGATGATGATGGTGTTTTCAAAGAAAAACAGAGAAACAAGCAAACCCATAATTAAAGAAGGCTAACGTACCTGGTGTGATGATGCTGCTGATGATGAAGAGGAAGATCAACCATATAAGGGTGCGCCATTATCTGATCCCTTGTTTTAGCTGGTTCTGGTGTTTTAGCTGGTTCCAACATAAATAAACTCTACCGTAAAGAAGAAAAGAAAAACAGAGGAAAAGAAGAACAGAGGAACAAGCACACCATTATCTGGTGTGATGATGATGGTGTTTTCAAAGAAAAACAGAGAAACAAGCAAACCCATAATTAAAGAAGGCTAACGTACCTGGTGTGATGATGCTGCTGATGATGAAGAGGAAGATCAACCATATAAGGGTGCGCCATTATCTGATCCCTTGTTTTAGCTGGTTCTGGTGTTTTAGCTGGTTCCAACATAAATAAACTCTACCGTAAAGAAGAAAAGAAAAACAGAGGAAAAGAAGAACAGAGGAACAAGCACACCATTATCTGGTGTGATGATGATGGTGTTTTCAAAGAAAAACAGAGAAACAAGCAAACCCATAATTAAAGAAGGCTAACGTACCTGGTGTGATGATGCTGCTGATGATGAAGAGGAAGATCAACCATATAAGGGTGCGCCATTATCTGATCCCTTGTTTTAGCTGGTTCTGGTGTTTTAGCTGGTTCCAACATAAATAAACTCTACCGTAAAGAAGAAAAGAAAAACAGAGGAAAAGAAGAACAGAGGAACAAGCACACCATTATCTGGTGTGATGATGATGGTGTTTTCAAAGAAAAACAGAGAAACAAGCAAACCCATAATTAAAGAAGGCTAACGTACCTGGTGTGATGATGCTGCTGATGATGAAGAGGAAGATCAACCATATAAGGGTGCGCCATTATCTGATCCCTTGTTTTAGCTGGTTCTGGTGTTTTAGCTGGTTCCAACATAAATAAACTCTACCGTAAAGAAGAAAAGAAAAACAGAGGAAAAGAAGAACAGAGGAACAAGCACACCATTATCTGGTGTGATGATGATGGTGTTTTCAAAGAAAAACAGAGAAACAAGCAAACCCATAATTAAAGAAGGCTAACGTACCTGGTGTGATGATGCTGCTGATGATGAAGAGGAAGATCAACCATATAAGGGTGCGCCATTATCTGATCCCTTGTTTTAGCTGGTTCTGGTGTTTTAGCTGGTTCCAACATAAATAAACTCTACCGTAAAGAAGAAAAGAAAAACAGAGGAAAAGAAGAACAGAGGAACAAGCACACCATTATCTGGTGTGATGATGATGGTGTTTTCAAAGAAAAACAGAGAAACAAGCAAACCCATAATTAAAGAAGGCTAACGTACCTGGTGTGATGATGCTGCTGATGATGAAGAGGAAGATCAACCATATAAGGGTGCGCCATTATCTGATCCCTTGTTTTAGCTGGTTCTGGTGTTTTAGCTGGTTCCAACATAAATAAACTCTACCGTAAAGAAGAAAAGAAAAACAGAGGAAAAGAAGAACAGAGGAACAAGCACACCATTATCTGGTGTGATGATGATGGTGTTTTCAAAGAAAAACAGAGAAACAAGCAAACCCATAATTAAAGAAGGCTAACGTACCTGGTGTGATGATGCTGCTGATGATGAAGAGGAAGATCAACCATATAAGGGTGCGCCATTATCTGATCCCTTGTTTTAGCTGGTTCTGGTGTTTTAGCTGGTTCCAACATAAATAAACTCTACCGTAAAGAAGAAAAGAAAAACAGAGGAAAAGAAGAACAGAGGAACAAGCACACCATTATCTGGTGTGATGATGATGGTGTTTTCAAAGAAAAACAGAGAAACAAGCAAACCCATAATTAAAGAAGGCTAACGTACCTGGTGTGATGATGCTGCTGATGATGAAGAGGAAGATCAACCATATAAGGGTGCGCCATTATCTGATCCCTTGTTTTAGCTGGTTCTGGTGTTTTAGCTGGTTCCAACATAAATAAACTCTACCGTAAAGAAGAAAAGAAAAACAGAGGAAAAGAAGAACAGAGGAACAAGCACACCATTATCTGGTGTGATGATGATGGTGTTTTCAAAGAAAAACAGAGAAACAAGCAAACCCATAATTAAAGAAGGCTAACGTACCTGGTGTGATGATGCTGCTGATGATGAAGAGGAAGATCAACCATATAAGGGTGCGCCATTATCTGATCCCTTGTTTTAGCTGGTTCTGGTGTTTTAGCTGGTTCCAACATAAATAAACTCTACCGTAAAGAAGAAAAGAAAAACAGAGGAAAAGAAGAACAGAGGAACAAGCACACCATTATCTGGTGTGATGATGATGGTGTTTTCAAAGAAAAACAGAGAAACAAGCAAACCCATAATTAAAGAAGGCTAACGTACCTGGTGTGATGATGCTGCTGATGATGAAGAGGAAGATCAACCATATAAGGGTGCGCCATTATCTGATCCCTTGTTTTAGCTGGTTCTGGTGTTTTAGCTGGTTCCAACATAAATAAACTCTACCGTAAAGAAGAAAAGAAAAACAGAGGAAAAGAAGAACAGAGGAACAAGCACACCATTATCTGGTGTGATGATGATGGTGTTTTCAAAGAAAAACAGAGAAACAAGCAAACCCATAATTAAAGAAGGCTAACGTACCTGGTGTGATGATGCTGCTGATGATGAAGAGGAAGATCAACCATATAAGGGTGCGCCATTATCTGATCCCTTGTTTTAGCTGGTTCTGGTGTTTTAGCTGGTTCCAACATAAATAAACTCTACCGTAAAGAAGAAAAGAAAAACAGAGGAAAAGAAGAACAGAGGAACAAGCACACCATTATCTGGTGTGATGATGATGGTGTTTTCAAAGAAAAACAGAGAAACAAGCAAACCCATAATTAAAGAAGGCTAACGTACCTGGTGTGATGATGCTGCTGATGATGAAGAGGAAGATCAACCATATAAGGGTGCGCCATTATCTGATCCCTTGTTTTAGCTGGTTCTGGTGTTTTAGCTGGTTCCAACATAAATAAACTCTACCGTAAAGAAGAAAAGAAAAACAGAGGAAAAGAAGAACAGAGGAACAAGCACACCATTATCTGGTGTGATGATGATGGTGTTTTCAAAGAAAAACAGAGAAACAAGCAAACCCATAATTAAAGAAGGCTAACGTACCTGGTGTGATGATGCTGCTGATGATGAAGAGGAAGATCAACCATATAAGGGTGCGCCATTATCTGATCCCTTGTTTTAGCTGGTTCTGGTGTTTTAGCTGGTTCCAACATAAATAAACTCTACCGTAAAGAAGAAAAGAAAAACAGAGGAAAAGAAGAACAGAGGAACAAGCACACCATTATCTGGTGTGATGATGATGGTGTTTTCAAAGAAAAACAGAGAAACAAGCAAACCCATAATTAAAGAAGGCTAACGTACCTGGTGTGATGATGCTGCTGATGATGAAGAGGAAGATCAACCATATAAGGGTGCGCCATTATCTGATCCCTTGTTTTAGCTGGTTCTGGTGTTTTAGCTGGTTCCAACATAAATAAACTCTACCGTAAAGAAGAAAAGAAAAACAGAGGAAAAGAAGAACAGAGGAACAAGCACACCATTATCTGGTGTGATGATGATGGTGTTTTCAAAGAAAAACAGAGAAACAAGCAAACCCATAATTAAAGAAGGCTAACGTACCTGGTGTGATGATGCTGCTGATGATGAAGAGGAAGATCAACCATATAAGGGTGCGCCATTATCTGATCCCTTGTTTTAGCTGGTTCTGGTGTTTTAGCTGGTTCCAACATAAATAAACTCTACCGTAAAGAAGAAAAGAAAAACAGAGGAAAAGAAGAACAGAGGAACAAGCACACCATTATCTGGTGTGATGATGATGGTGTTTTCAAAGAAAAACAGAGAAACAAGCAAACCCATAATTAAAGAAGGCTAACGTACCTGGTGTGATGATGCTGCTGATGATGAAGAGGAAGATCAACCATATAAGGGTGCGCCATTATCTGATCCCTTGTTTTAGCTGGTTCTGGTGTTTTAGCTGGTTCCAACATAAATAAACTCTACCGTAAAGAAGAAAAGAAAAACAGAGGAAAAGAAGAACAGAGGAACAAGCACACCATTATCTGGTGTGATGATGATGGTGTTTTCAAAGAAAAACAGAGAAACAAGCAAACCCATAATTAAAGAAGGCTAACGTACCTGGTGTGATGATGCTGCTGATGATGAAGAGGAAGATCAACCATATAAGGGTGCGCCATTATCTGATCCCTTGTTTTAGCTGGTTCTGGTGTTTTAGCTGGTTCCAACATAAATAAACTCTACCGTAAAGAAGAAAAGAAAAACAGAGGAAAAGAAGAACAGAGGAACAAGCACACCATTATCTGGTGTGATGATGATGGTGTTTTCAAAGAAAAACAGAGAAACAAGCAAACCCATAATTAAAGAAGGCTAACGTACCTGGTGTGATGATGCTGCTGATGATGAAGAGGAAGATCAACCATATAAGGGTGCGCCATTATCTGATCCCTTGTTTTAGCTGGTTCTGGTGTTTTAGCTGGTTCCAACATAAATAAACTCTACCGTAAAGAAGAAAAGAAAAACAGAGGAAAAGAAGAACAGAGGAACAAGCACACCATTATCTGGTGTGATGATGATGGTGTTTTCAAAGAAAAACAGAGAAACAAGCAAACCCATAATTAAAGAAGGCTAACGTACCTGGTGTGATGATGCTGCTGATGATGAAGAGGAAGATCAACCATATAAGGGTGCGCCATTATCTGATCCCTTGTTTTAGCTGGTTCTGGTGTTTTAGCTGGTTCCAACATAAATAAACTCTACCGTAAAGAAGAAAAGAAAAACAGAGGAAAAGAAGAACAGAGGAACAAGCACACCATTATCTGGTGTGATGATGATGGTGTTTTCAAAGAAAAACAGAGAAACAAGCAAACCCATAATTAAAGAAGGCTAACGTACCTGGTGTGATGATGCTGCTGATGATGAAGAGGAAGATCAACCATATAAGGGTGCGCCATTATCTGATCCCTTGTTTTAGCTGGTTCTGGTGTTTTAGCTGGTTCCAACATAAATAAACTCTACCGTAAAGAAGAAAAGAAAAACAGAGGAAAAGAAGAACAGAGGAACAAGCACACCATTATCTGGTGTGATGATGATGGTGTTTTCAAAGAAAAACAGAGAAACAAGCAAACCCATAATTAAAGAAGGCTAACGTACCTGGTGTGATGATGCTGCTGATGATGAAGAGGAAGATCAACCATATAAGGGTGCGCCATTATCTGATCCCTTGTTTTAGCTGGTTCTGGTGTTTTAGCTGGTTCCAACATAAATAAACTCTACCGTAAAGAAGAAAAGAAAAACAGAGGAAAAGAAGAACAGAGGAACAAGCACACCATTATCTGGTGTGATGATGATGGTGTTTTCAAAGAAAAACAGAGAAACAAGCAAACCCATAATTAAAGAAGGCTAACGTACCTGGTGTGATGATGCTGCTGATGATGAAGAGGAAGATCAACCATATAAGGGTGCGCCATTATCTGATCCCTTGTTTTAGCTGGTTCTGGTGTTTTAGCTGGTTCCAACATAAATAAACTCTACCGTAAAGAAGAAAAGAAAAACAGAGGAAAAGAAGAACAGAGGAACAAGCACACCATTATCTGGTGTGATGATGATGGTGTTTTCAAAGAAAAACAGAGAAACAAGCAAACCCATAATTAAAGAAGGCTAACGTACCTGGTGTGATGATGCTGCTGATGATGAAGAGGAAGATCAACCATATAAGGGTGCGCCATTATCTGATCCCTTGTTTTAGCTGGTTCTGGTGTTTTAGCTGGTTCCAACATAAATAAACTCTACCGTAAAGAAGAAAAGAAAAACAGAGGAACAAGCACCATTATCTGGTGTGATGATGATGGTGTTTTCAAAGAAAAACAGAGAAACAAGCAAACCCATAATTAAAGAAGGCTAACGTACCTGGTGTGATGATGCTGCTGATGATGAAGAGGAAGATCAACCATATAAGGGTGCGCCATTATCTGATCCCTTGTTTTAGCTGGTTCTGGTGTTTTAGCTGGTTCCAACATAAATAAACTCTACCGTAAAGAAGAAAAGAAAAACAGAGGAACAAGCACCATTATCTGGTGTGATGATGATGGTGTTTTCAAAGAAAAACAGAGAAACAAGCAAACCCATAATTAAAGAAGGCTAACGTACCTGGTGTGATGATGCTGCTGATGATGAAGAGGAAGATCAACCATATAAGGGTGCGCCATTATCTGATCCCTTGTTTTAGCTGGTTCTGGTGTTTTAGCTGGTTCCAACATAAATAAACTCTACCGTAAAGAAGAAAAGAAAAACAGAGGAACAAGCACCATTATCTGGTGTGATGATGATGGTGTTTTCAAAGAAAAACAGAGAAACAAGCAAACCCATAATTAAAGAAGGCTAACGTACCTGGTGTGATGATGCTGCTGATGATGAAGAGGAAGATCAACCATATAAGGGTGCGCCATTATCTGATCCCTTGTTTTAGCTGGTTCTGGTGTTTTAGCTGGTTCCAACATAAATAAACTCTACCGTAAAGAAGAAAAGAAAAACAGAGGAACAAGCACCATTATCTGGTGTGATGATGATGGTGTTTTCAAAGAAAAACAGAGAAACAAGCAAACCCATAATTAAAGAAGGCTAACGTACCTGGTGTGATGATGCTGCTGATGATGAAGAGGAAGATCAACCATATAAGGGTGCGCCATTATCTGATCCCTTGTTTTAGCTGGTTCTGGTGTTTTAGCTGGTTCCAACATAAATAAACTCTACCGTAAAGAAGAAAAGAAAAACAGAGGAAAAGAAGAACAGAGGAACAAGCACACCATTATCTGGTGTGATGATGATGGTGTTTTCAAAGAAAAACAGAGAAACAAGCAAACCCATAATTAAAGAAGGCTAACGTACCTGGTGTGATGATGCTGCTGATGATGAAGAGAGAGATCAATCAACCATATGAGGGTGCACCATTATCTGATCCGGTGATGGTGTTTCCAGAGTATAGTTGGTTCTGGTGTTTCAGTATATGAATAGTTTGTTTATATAGAAGCTCCCTACGCCTAGTTTTTCCTGTTTTCTTTTCTCATTGCCATCAAAAAGTTCTCCCTATCAGCATGTTGGCATATCTTCACAAGTTTTTCTTTTTTTTTGAACATAGGCATCTTTTGAACATTTTTTTGAACATAGGCATCTTCAGAAGTTTTTTTTTTTTTTTTGAACATAGGCATCTTCAGAAGTTCGCGTCCTTTTTTTTGTTTGCGGTGGTTTCGCGTCAACTGACTGTTTATATTTACCAAATTGCCATCTAAAATCGATGACTGACTGTTTATATTTACCAAATTGCCATCTATAGCGATGTGAGTATAATTTATGATTCATTTGCCACGTCAAACGATTTTGCAATTATAATAGGTAGCGCAGGTTTGAACCTGCGACGTCTGCTAGCGTTATCTCAACGTTTAACCACTAAGCTTACCAGCCACCACATTAGTAAATACTATGAATTTATATTATTTACTGCATTGTAATATTTTCCGTTATTATTTTTTTATTTATAATTTATAAAATAATTATAATATCACAATTCAATTCTAATTAACTAAAGGGCAATAATATATGCATCTTATTATGTATTTTTGTGATAAATATCATACATTTTTTGTAGCAATTACAACAATTTATGATTCAGAAATTAAATAATACATTTTGTGGTTGTTACCCATTTGATTCACATTTTAGGATAAACTACCAATAGATCATAATATTTAGACAAAATTTTCATCAAGTCCTATCAAAAATAAGTTCTAATAAAATCGTCATTAAAAATAATTTTTGTGTAACGATTTTTCATATATGTCGCTAAAATTGACAATTAGTAACTTTTTTTTATCACAGTTTTCATAATATGTCGCTAAAATTTATAATTAGTGACGTTTTTTTGTGACAAATTCTTCAAATTGTCGCTGAAAGTGTAAATTAGTGATTTTTTTTTGTGACGATTTTTTTAAACTGTCGCTAAAACTTATAATTAATGACATTTTTTGTGACAATTTTTTCAAACTATCGCTGAAAATCAACAATTAGTGATGTTTTTTGATAGTGTTTAATAAAAAATGTCATTAATTATTATAGGACCTATTGAACAATAAGTTCACTTATTAGGACCTACACGTAAGTTCTCTAATAGTTTATAACCACAAAATGTGTAATAATACAACAAAATATGTAGCATTATCACAAAAATATGTAATTTTATTTTTAAATTACAAATTGTCGTAATTGTTATAAAAAAAATATGTAACTGTTGGCGTTGAATTCAAACCAACTAATTCAAAAATGGCACGTAGCATAATATAGAGAGATAGGATCAACTAATCAAGAGAGAGCACATGGCAAACCAAAAAGGGACAAATGTTAGATTGTAAGAGGTTTCATGTGGCTGTTCACAACTTCAGTTATATAGCATGAGTTAAAGAACAAGGCTTAGGGGTGTAACTGTTTCAAGCAGTTACAAAGAAACAGCTAAAGCCTTGGAATTCAAATTCAGAGTTGAAGGAGGGAAAAGCTTATGAATGTAGTTATAATGGTGGAGATTATAGAGGTGAGGTTTAACAATTACTGCAAATTCGAAAGACACCTATAAATAGTCGAAATGAAAGACAGAAAATCCTCCGAACAAATTCAACACATTAATATGTTATTTTTCTCTTCTCTTCCTCTGCATTTACTTTCCATAGGAGTAGTTTTTAACTTAAAATTATAATTTTCTTTATCAGTTCTTACCTTTGAAGTTGCCAAAACAATCAAGCTAACACAAGTGTAATTGGATTATTTTTATGAATCAATTATTTTGTTTCTATTGGTCTTTTCCTCCCATTCTTAACTTGATTATTACCGCATTAAGTCCTCTTTATTCATTGCATTAAGTCCTCTTTATTCATTACATTGGTTCAAACTTAAGCACACACAATAATATCCTCTTTACTGAGGCAAAAAAACTTTCACAGTCGCCTAATCATTAAATTAATTTAATTAATATATATATACATATACATATATGGATTATTTAATGAGTGGCTCGATTTGTACCTTAAAAGATTGGTTGGATACCTCAACTTAATAAAAAAATATTATTACGTTCCTATTCAAAATGACCAAAAAGTACTTGAAATTTACAAAAAGTACAAATCTTAGGGGGTGTTTGATAACCTCATTCAGCTCTTAAAACTAAATGTATTAAATGATAATCAATTAAACCCGTTTGATAATCACAATTGATATCACTTAAAATTTTAAGTGTCTCTTAAAATGAAAACTAAAACTTAAGAAAATTTTAAATCATATGAAACTTATTTAATTTTGACTGAATTTATAAATATTATAAACTCACTGCCACCACTACCACCACAACCAGCACCATCATGCCACCAATACCACAACCACCACTATGCCACCGTCACCACTACCGCCACTACTACCGCTACCACTACTACCGCTACCACTACCACCACCACCACCATCATGTCACCACCACCGCCAATACTACCACTACTTTCATCACCATCGTCATTGTTGTCATAAGAACTACCATTACCATCATTACCGCCATCACCACTATGTCGCCGCCACATCACCACCACCGCTACCACCATAACCACCACCACCACCACCACCACCATTACCACCACTATCACAATATAAAATTAAAGTATACAATTTGAAAATAATAAATTTTAAATTTGATCTTATACATATTAAAAATTTTATTTTTAGTTCAGCACTTAAATTTTTATGAAATAACTTTTCAACTAAAAAATTCAGCATTCAGTTTTCAATACTATTTAGTCTTCAGTTTTTCATATGTCGGTTTTATTAAACACCACCTTAGTGTTTTCAATACCCCATCTTATAATTATAGCACTCTCGAAAATTTTTTCTTTATCATCGCTTGAGCGGTTCTACGAGTCATCCAGTACTTTTGTAGGTCTGAGATTGTGGGAGATATTGATGTTCGCTCGAGCGCAGGGTTGGTCGCTCGAGCAGCCTGCCTTGGTTTGGTCTGATGTCCTGGGTGTGTGAGTTTTACGCTCGAGCAAAGGTTCCATCGCTCGAGTGGTGTGGTGTCTTTGACGCTTGAGCGTAAGACTGGTCACTCAAGTGGTCTGTTCGGGATCAACACTTTAAAATTATTTTTAGTTCACTTTTCTACATTATTTTGAGATTCTTTCTCTGTCATATCTCTATTTTCAGCCATTTTTGAGTTCCAAGCTCATAAAGGCTTGGTTTTCATCTCTTTCTACTAATTTCCTACCCCATGTTCCTTATATAAAAACGAAGAGTATGACAAGGGCTTTCTATCCAACACATCTGAAAAACATTTTTAGCCATGTAGGGTGAGCATAAAACCCAATAGATAATATTTCAAAAACTAAATATGCTCCACTAGCATAAATGATCATGATGCAATACATATATACAATATGTCCACATGCATTTTTAAATCCATCTGTTTTCTCAACAAAACAAAACCTTTCTTTCTAATTACCAAAACCTTTCCGTTTATTCAAAACATTTTCCGAAATCAAAATATTTGTTTGATAAAACCCATTTCCAAAACAAGTTCGATATATCACAATGTGTGGCTAGTTGTATTGTGACCTAGCGTGTAGCTAGTTATGTACTATGTGTTTGTCGGGGCTTATTATGCCGTATACTTTATCTTTTAATCGTGTTTTGTTTTGATCCTCTCTTTTGTGAGTTTTGGGCCAAGAGTTTGGGCAAGAATGGTTTTCCTTCTCTGTTTTAGAGTATTGAGCACTCAATGGTAGTTTTGGGGATTGTTGGTGATTAGACGTGGTTGACGTCTTTGAGTCCGAGGAGTAGTTATTGCTTCTTGTCTCGTAGACCACAGCAAGTTATGTGGGTCGAGGATGCATCCGTGAGATTTTCTTAGAATTATTGGTATTCGGGTGTCTTTAGGGCCCTGAGGTGTTGGACCGGGATTCTGGAACTTATCCCCAGATAGATCTAAGCTTGGGTTAGTGTTGTGTTTTCTTTTATAGATTAGTGGCCATTTTTGTTTTTGGCATTTCTTTAATTTCAGGGATGAAATTTCTTAAGTGAGGAAGCTTGTAGTGGCTTGGGTCAGTTTAACCAGACTCATTTTCATTTTTGGTTGGGATACGGGGTTGTCCCGAGTGACGTGGAGCATTTTGAGTGGTCTTGACTGTTGGTGTGCTTTAGGGTGGCTGCTGGGCAGCAGCCCAAGGAATCTGGGTCTGGCCGGTCGGGTCCACGACCTTGTTGGTTGCATCCACGAGATGTTAGGTTGGAGATCGCGCTCGCGAGTAGGCTGCGACTAGGTCGCGACCAAAACATGACTTCAGGTTATTTTTTGCTTGATTTTGATGTCATGATATGGGCTTGAGGGTTTTGTTAAATTGGGGGTTGTTAGGTTATGGTTTTGCTACTACAACTATTTTCGATATACAAAATTGTATGTGGATTTTTAAAAATGGAAAAGCCCCAATTTGTGAAAAACCTTAACAGATATTGTTTTTGAGAGTTGGGATGATTTTGGTAAATGGTTTGGTTGGAAAGAGATGGATGTGGGATTTGAAAACAACGAGTATTATTACTCGTTTGGGAAAATCTTGGGTTATGCTTTGGGATTGTACAAATTATGGTGAGGATGGGTAGTTGTATAATTCATGTGTATCATCTATGCTCAATGGTAGTACATGGTTAAAAGACCTAAGGTTTTTGTCTAAGATGCAAAGAGTTTTTTTTTTTTTTTTTGAAGGAAAATTCTTCAGGTTTATTCAGATAAGGTAAAACGGATGAGAAGATAATAAATGAGTTTTCTTTGAAAGTCTAGTGGGACTTTATAAACAAAGTATCCGCCTATGTATACTCTACTTTGGATAAAAAAAAATGCACATTATATATTTATGTATCATTTGTTAGCATTCATAATCACGTGTATTTATTGATCTTCTTGTTAGGAATCTTTGTAGATCCCTACTGGACATATTTGTTCATCCCACGTTATTGTACTATTTTCAAGAACGGAGTCGGAAACATTGGTTTGAAGATCGAGAAGTTAATTGTCCTTCAAGAGTATTATTTTGTAAAGGGCAAATGAAGATGTATTGTGTAGTGAAGTGTTGAAGTGTTAATATATACTCCTGTGTAATTATTTATTTTGTAAATTTAAATGACAGGGCATGTGTTTGTAATGTATCAGACATTCTATTATTGTAATCATTCCGGAGAGAACATTTTCTTGTTATTCAATCATAATTATTCTTATTATTCCTATTTGCATCATTTAATTAGATTTAAATTAAAGGTTTTGGTAATGTATATGGTAATAAAATTTGGGGCGTGACAATAATTAATCTCAATCTTTCATTCTCTATTCTTTTTTCACTTTTTGCACTTTACATTTTCGTACTCAATCATATTTCTTTTAAATCTAACTTTCTTGCATTCTATTTCATATTAAAGTCATCAATATATAATGAAAAATAAATTTTCAAGATTTTTTTCTTTTTTTATTATAGAAAATGTAAGTTTTTTTGTTCACCTTCATCATTTTTGGTTGATGGATTTTCAAAATTTATTCAGAAATTTAGTATGGAACAAATTATATTTATTCTCAAACTTATTTCTAAAAAAATTTCA
This sequence comes from Camellia sinensis, assembly GCF_004153795.1. Classification (NCBI taxonomy): domain Eukaryota; kingdom Viridiplantae; phylum Streptophyta; class Magnoliopsida; order Ericales; family Theaceae; genus Camellia; species Camellia sinensis. Next base: position 114,489 of record NW_021025970.1, read on the forward strand.
TATATTTAGTGCAGTGTTTTCGAATTATTTGACATTGTTCATTTGGCTATGTATTTTCAAACATTTAATTATCTAACTTCTTCATATTCTAGTTCTGAACAAAAAATAAATAAATAATTAAAAAAAAAATTCAATATTACATTTCTAAACAAATTACATATGTTCAAAAAAAATTTGGGCAAATTACTTACACTTCCCTTGAGGTTTAACGAAATTACAGATTACCCCTTGAAGTTTCAAAAATTACATCCCACCTCATCGCAATTAACGCCGTTAACGAATATCATAAATTGACTAAAATGCCCTTTTGACAAATAAGGGCAAATTACCTACACCCCCTTGAGGTTTTGTTAAATTATAGATTCCCCTTGAGGTTTAGCTGAATTACAGATTCCCTCCTGAGGTTTAGCTAAATTATAAAATGCAAAATTAAAATGGAAAAAACACTTATCACACTACAAAAAATTAAGGTTTTAGAGACCAAAATTTAGGGACAAAATTATTTTTAGGGGACCAAATATTTATGTTGCGAAAAGTGTCGTTATTATATTTTTAGCAATAAAAATTAAACATTAGTGATTAATTATTATCTTTTTGGTATCAAATTCTTTGCCTCAAAAAATAAACCCTTTTGAGACTAAATTATTTTGTCCCTAAATGTCTATTTATTATTGACATTTTTGAAATTTTATCGCTAAAAGTCTTATTTTTTACTTTTCAAGACAACTTTTTAGCCACTATCCTCACGACGATAGAAATTAGTCCCTAAATATCTTCTGCAACAAAATTTTCACTTTTAGAGATCAAAAAAGTTAGTTTCTAAAACTCTTATATGTTGTAGTGCCAGTCGGTGAAAATATCATAAAATTAACAAATAATTAAATAAGTTAAAAGTACAAGAAATGGCTTGTCAAAAAATTCTTAGAATATGTTTGGTTTAATTTTTAGAAATTTTTTTTAAAATTTTTTTAAAAAAAATAAAATATTAATTTGGTTAAGAAATGAAAAATAAAAAATTATTATTATTTTTATATAATTTTATCTCTTGAGTGGTTAGAAATAATTTTTACAAATTAAATATATTTTTTCATATTTATTTTTATTAAATTAGTTTTTATTTTTTAAAAAAATTCTGAAAAAAATTCCTAAATAACAAATCAAATATGGTTCTAAAAACTTAATTTTTTTTTCCATCTAACATAATTATTTTGTAAATTTTGTTGATTTATCAAAGGGATTTTAGCAAGGGCAATATTGTCCATCAATTTATATTTTGGTGATGTCAGCTAACCATTTTTAACGTTTAGTTAACGGTAGGGGTTAAATTGTTATACAAATATAAATCTCAGGGGGCAAGATGTAATTTCTAAAATCTCAGGGAAGAATTTGTAATTTAGCTAAACCTCAAGGGAGGTGTAGGTAATTTGCCCAAAATTTTTTTAACATACTTTAATTCTATTCGGAAAAAAAAAAAATGCACATCCATTTTTCTCTTTTCCCTTATTTTCCGTCTCGCCCTCCATGGCCTCCTCGACACCACAACCTCACTCGAAATTATTGCTCTACCTCATGTGGTACTCTCTCTCTCTCTCTCTCCTTTGTTGATTTGTGTTGCTTTCTTCTTGCAACTGTATTTGTATATGATCCTTTGGATTCCCAATTCTCCAAATCCAAGGCTGGTCGCTAATATGTGTTCGGGCAAATTTGATCTTGTAAGCAATGGCGAAGGAACGTTGGGCTTAGGGGGGTCATGTGCCTTCTCTAACTTTTGAATTTTTTATTCTTATTTTTTTTGTTTTGTTTTGTTTTAGTGGGGTCTAGCTTTCACACATAGACACAGTGCCCCTTCTAATACACAATCTCAAACCCACTGACGCACATGCCACACGCACTCACGTTTGTTTGTTTGTTTTTTTTTTTTTTTTTGGAATCCCAATTCCAACCAAATACTGACACACAACTTTTTTTTTGGTGAGTGCACATAACTCCAATTACAGCAAAGTTAAAACTCTAAAACCCTAAAAGTGTATGAAATTTTTTATTTTTTTATTTATTCACAGTACTTGTTAAGTATCTTTGTATTTTCTCTGTCTTCTTTGTCTCCCTTTGTTGATTGCTTTGCAATTTACCGACTCGCGATTCAACAAATTAGGATCACACAACACAAATTTGGGACCACACTACAACCTTGGTATCTTCTCTTCATTTTTTACAGGTAACTTTATTTATTTATTTTTTTACTTTTAAATAAAAATTATGAGTATTAATTTACAGTTATTTGTTAAGTTATGATTTGTAAAAAAGAAAATTATTTGTTATTATTTATGTTAAAATAAGAGATTTTGATATGCTAAAATTATGAATCTTAATTGGTGGTGAATTATATTAAAATTAGGGATTTTGGTTTGTTGTTGTTTTTACTAAAATTAGGGATTTGATTTGTGCTAAAATTAAAAGTATTAATTTGCAGTGATTAATATTTAAATTAGGAATTTTGATTTGTTATAATTTGTACTAAAATTAGAAATTTGGATTTGTTGTGATTTGTGCTAATTTAAATTTTTTGATTTGTATTAAAATTAGAGATTTTGATTTGTGGAGGTTTGTGATTTTGATTATGAATTTTTATTTTGATTTTTAGTTTTTTCAAACAGTTATGGAGAAATATTTCAACAGAAAATCAAAATTGGAATCATCTCTTCCTCAAGAATAAGATGATAATTATTTTTTCGCAAAACAAAGTCGCATAGATATCAACTTAGTAGACCTTCTTGCAGATCCAGGACTACGCCTTGGATTATGGACTATAATGCTAATGATTGAGACCAAATTCATAGGGCATATCTACAAAAGGGTCCTTGTCAACCTCGTGATCATAATTTTCCACAAAAATCATTTGGACAAAAACTTCGACGATTTAATCAAGCTTGGTTTAGTGAATTTTCCTAATTAGTTGGAGTATAGCGTAGCAAAAGATGCAGCATTTTGTTTATGTTGTTATCTTTTCAAACCCAATATTAGAGATCAAGCTGGTGGTGATTCTTTTGTTGGTGAGGGTTTCTCAAATTGGAAAAAAAAAAAGAAAAAATTAAGGCTCGTGTTGGAGGTCCCAATAGTGCTCATAATCAAGCTTCGAGTAAATGTCAAGACTTGTTAAACCAAAAACAACATATTCAAACAATTTTTTTCAAACAATCTGATCAAGCTCGAATTAAGTATCAAACCCGTTTGAATTCATTGGTTGATTGTGTCAAATTTCTTCTAAGACAAGGACTTGCATTTCGTGGGCATGATAAATCTGAAAATTCAAGTAATAGGAAATTTTCTTGAACTTCTCAAGTTTCTTGCCGATCATAATGAAGATGTCAAAGTGGTTACATTGAGCAATGCTCCACAAAATCTCAAGTTGACATCTCCTGATATTCAAAAAGACATTGTAAATGTGGCAGCATTTGAAACTATCAATGTGATTATTAAAGATCTTAGTGATGCACTTTTTTCTATTTTGATTGATGAAACCCGTGACATATCAGTCAAGGAGCAAATGGCAGTTGTAATACAATATGTTGACAAAAAAGGCCAAGTGATTGAGCACTTTTTGGGTATTGAGCATGTTGCTAATATGAATGCTCTCTCACTTAAACAAGCTGTGGAAAATTTATTCTCCAGACTTGGATTGAGTATTTCCAGATTGCAGGATCAAGGATATGATGGGGCTAGTAATATGCAAGGTGAGTTCAATGGTCTTAAAACACGTATACTGAAACAGAATCCTTGTGCATATTATGCTCATTGTTTTGCTCATTAATTGCAATTGGCACTTGTTGTCGTGGCAAAGAATCATAATCAAATTGCTTTACTTTTCACTTTTGTTTCTAATGTGGTGAATGTTGTTGGAGCATCATGTAAACGCTGAGATATTATTAGGGAGAAGCAAGCTGCAAAAGTTGCTGAGGCACTTAATACTAGAGAGCTATCTAGTGGGCAAGGCTTAAATCAAGAAACTAATCTTAAACGTACTGGAGATACACGTTGGGGTTCACATTATGGTACTTTAGTCAGCTTGGCTAGTATGTTTTCAACAGTGATTAATGTGCTTAAAATGATTTCGGAGGATAGTTCAAATTCAAAACAACGAGTAGAAGCAAATGTATTATTGGACTCAATTCAATCATTTGAGTTTGTATTCAACCTTCATTTAATGAAAACGATGTTGGCTATTACAAGTGAGTTATCGCAAGTGCTACAAAGGAAAGATCAAGATATTGTTAATGCCATGAATTTAGTTCAAATTTCTAAAGTACGGCTCCAAAAGATGGGGCAGAGTAGGTGGACATCCTTACTTGATGATATTTTGTCTTTTTGTGAAAAGCATGAAATTGATGTTCCCCAAATGGAATATATGTTTGTAGCTCGAGAGAGAAAAAGACGCAATGCTCAAGAAATTACAAATTTATATCACTATCGTGCTGAGTTATTCTACACTGTTTTGGATATGCAAATTCAAGAACTAAATGCTCGTTTCATTGAGTAGAACACTTATCGACATGCTATCCAGTAGTGAGTTCTCAATGTTGAATGGAATTGTCGATCTTGCTAAGAAAATAGTGGAGACTGGAAGAGACAAAGTATATCCATTGATGTATTTGCTCTTGACTTTAGCATTAATCTTACCTGTTGCAACTGCTACTATTGAGAGGGTATTTTCAGCTATGAATATTGTGAAGAATCGGTTGGTTGGTTGATGAATGGGTGATGAATAGATGAATGATAGCTTGGTTGTCTACATTGAGAGAGATATTTTTTTCTGGCATTGACAATGATATTATTATGGAAAGATTTCAAAAGATGAAAACTCATCGGGGTCAATTGTAAAAGTTTAAAATTATAAAATTTTTGTAATGAATATTAATTTTTAACGTTTAACATTAGTTCGAAAAATTATTATTATGTTATTGTTATTGATTGAGGAAGAAAAAATTTGAGATAGTAATTAATAGGTGCCCCTATATTAAATTCATGGCTCCGCCATTAACCACCACATTAGTAAATGATATAAATTTATATTATTTATTGCATTTGTAATATTTTTTACAATTATCATTTTATTTATAATTTGTAAAATAATTATAATATCACAATTCGATTCCAATTAACTCAAGGTCCATGTTATATGTATCTTGTTACGTATTTTTGTGATAAATGTCATGCATTTTTATAGCAGTTACAATAATTTATGATTCATAAATTAAATGACACATTTTCTGATAGTGTTACCCATGTGGTCAAAATATTTTATGAGAAAATTGTTAAAAAGTCCAAGTTAAGGAGGATATAAGGTATTAGGTTCAGTAGATATTTTTTATTGGCGAGAGATCCACTTTTTGTGAAATAGTTTGGTAAGAAATCCTTTTATTTGTTTTAAAGGACATTTTGTTTCCAATTTTACCCCTTAATCCACCTATTGACTTTTTTTATCAGTTGACTTTTTTGACTATCTGTTCAAATTTATATCTATCTGTTGAATCTTTTTCCTTCCTTGTTCAATTTTTTCGCTATTTGTTCACATTTTGAGGATTTCTCTTTGTTTTTATCAGTTGAAAATCTATGTCATAACTTTTTTATTTATTTGTTCAATTTTTTTATCTGTTAAAATAGTTATTCATTTTTTTTTATCTGCTAAAACAGATCTGAACAGGTTTGATCATTTGTTTTATCTGTTAAAAGTCAACTATTCAATGGATATTCAACAGCCCAGCAAGTAACTATTCAACAGCCTAATAAAAGGTTCAATTTGACTTATATCCATTTGTATCTAGATAAATATACTCTAGCTTATTGGTTTTAAAACATATGTTGCAGCTTATCCCCAAAATTCACAAAAAACTTAAATTTCACAAAGCATTTCCATAATCCTAAGGTTAGTGTTATGCTAAGGTAGCCTAGTGGTTACTTAACCAAATTTTCAATATGTGTGTATCAACGGTGACAATGAAGACCTTCACCTCATCACCAATCTTTGCAACTTCTTTCTCTCTATGACCACCTCACCACCACTATCCCCTTTCTGAACCCTTCGCTATAGCCATTTTTCAGCTCTTTTTCTTCCTCTTTTTTTTTCTCCGCCACTGCCAATGATCTCAGATCTGATATTTGAAAGAGATCTATGACAGAGAAAGGGTGACTGTCGAATACATCCCTCGCAGTCGCCTCATGGAGGTGAAGATCGAGTCCGCCGCCGCCGCCGTACTCATTCATTCCCTATTTTTCCATGGTAGATCTGCAGCTATTGTTTGGCCTAAGCTACACACAGAGCAAAGAGAGATGAAGCGATCATCGGTGGAGTACTTGGCATACCTAGACGACCATAGATCGATGATGGTAATGGAATTGACAACGTCGAAGCCCTCGAGATATTGGTAGTAGTGGCAGTGGTAATGGAGTTGTTGGATAAGAGAGATGGGCTTGGTTTCTAAGAGGAGAGAGAGAGAGAGTTGATGTGACGACCCCACCATCTATAATATTTTATATTTGGTTAATTAAGGAGATTTGAAATTTTAATTAGTCGTTATTCTAATCTAATTTGGGAATTATGAGAATTGTAAAATCTGATTCGTATATGATTCTATTAAAGATTTATTTTGAAATTAGAAATTACGGGTCCAAATGGCTTAAGGAAGTGAAATTAAGAAGTTGAATCAATTTAATTTTAATTACGGACCCATTTGAAAGTTTAATTAAATATTCGATTCAATTTAGTAAAATTGAGATTCGATTAATTAGGTCCAAATTAGAGTTAATTAAATTATGAGGATTGAGAATTTTGATTATTATAAATTAAATTTATTTATGGAGTGTCCAATTTGAATATGTGATATATTGACGAAAATTTTGAGTCTGATTAGAAATTGAAGGCCTAAATGATTTGAGAAATCAAAATTAATGATGACAATAATCTTAATTTAATATTTGGAGCCTTTCAGGAGTTTGATTAAAAATCTGATTCAAACTGATAATTTAAATATAATAAATTAGGCCTTAATGGAAGTCAATTGGATTGATCAAGATTAAGAAGTGATTAATTAAGCTAATGTATAATTAATGTGCTAAACTAATCCTAATATACATCACCCCATGAATTAATTTAAGATGGACAAGTGTCCCACTATTTTAATATATATATATATATATATATATAAGAAGAATAAAAATAGAAGGAAAATAAAGTAGAATAAAGAAATGGGTGTGTGTTGCTATACATCATTTATGTTTTTGTTTTTGGCTGGAACAAGAACAGCCGAGTGAGAGAGAGAGAAAACCGAGAGAGAGAGAGAGAGCTCACCTTCATCTTGCTGGAGGAATTTTGATAGAAAATTTGAAAGAAAGGCTAAGGTTAAAGAAAGGAAGAAGAACAAGAAGGAAAAATGGAAGATCATCAAGAAGTTTATCAAATTGATGATTAAATGTAAGGATTTCAAGCTTGAATTTTGTAGAATCCTTGTATTACACTTGAATTAAAGATGGGTTTGGGTTCAATTTCACATAATTTGAAAGAAATTAGAAAACAAAGATGAAGAAATTAAAGTAGGTTCATGGTTATGGAAATTAATTATTTTGGGTTTGATGATATAGTCTTAGATAAAATTAAGCCTCATTGTTACATGCATGGGCAAATTCTACAAGTTTAATACTCTAATTAAACATGCATCATAGGATTTCAAGGTTTTGAGATTTTAATTCATGTTTAAAAGGTTTATGGATTTGAATTTGAGTTTGATGTGAAGAAAATTAATAATAATCCAAATTAGAGCTATTCTAATTAAATTATTTAGTTTTGATTTAATTTCATACATGCAAAGTTTCATAACTCCAATTTCATGATTTAAAGGAAAATAGAAAAGAATTAAGAATCAATTTCATGTAATCTCAAAGAAATTAGTAAAAGGGTGAAGGAATTGAATTAAATTCAAATTGTAGAAATTAAATTAGAATTTCAATTGTACATGCATCATGAATTTTTCAAGAGTTTTGAAAGTTTAATTCATGTTTTAAAATTTGTGGGTTTGAAATTGGGTTTGATATGGAGAAAAATAAATAGGAATAACCGAAGGAAAAATTAGAATCAATGAGAGAAACTGAAAGACAAACAAGTAACCGAATTAAATCGATTGTAGAGTGTAATTGTAATTCTGTTGTGCTTGACTTTATTTATTTAGGTCGGACTTCGAACCATTAGTACATGTACGGAGGAGCCCACTGTGAGTAACAATGTTGTAAAGATATGTTCAAATTGTATTTTTTCTCTGAATGATAAATTATATTGTTTCTAAACGGTTATTTTCTATCGATTGAATGATGATTCTCTTTTGAATTGTATTTGTGGCATCCGTAGCATAGTGTTATCGTTATTGTTAGTGATATTACTATTGTTACAGAGATCTCTGTCAATTCCAAATCTTGGAACTAGTGTTATTGTTTGATGGTCATCAATTGATTGTTTGGTCTTTTAAGACCTAGTGTATTGTTGCTATTGGATGTACCACATATGACCTATAAGAATAAGATTGATTGAATCGATTGAATTGAACGATTGATTGACAAATGATAGTGATTGAAGTGTTCTAATGCTAATCGATTATTTCAAAGACTCTAAAGGACATCATTCTTAACCTCTTTACACATTTGTTATTCACTGGGCTTTAACTTACAGTTTATTATATATATGTAGGTGGTCAAGCACCGAATCAAAGCTAGAGGCATTGACCCGAACCCTTGTTTTGTCAAGCCAGCTATTGTTCCTCATTGTGAGGTTTCGAACTAGCATGTGTTAAGGCGTTTTCGAGTGGCTCAACTTCATCCTTTTGAGTTTTTTAAGTGGAAAGAATGTTTTAAGACTAATGTCAATACTGTTCCAGATGATGGGATTGATTCCTTAACTTATGTTTTGTCTTGTATATATATGATTATGGGCATAAATGGTTATGAATATGGCTATGTACATGAAAGTTTATCTCCATTCAGGTCCTCACAGCTCATTGGACGATATTTGTTATTATTGATTGGCTTCCGCCAGCACCGTTATATTGTATTATTGTCAGTATTCTTAAATAGGCCTTCGGTAATCACGGATTACTGGTCGGTTGCGATACTAAACCTATAGGGACGTGTTTGGGTCGTGACAATTGAGTGATTAAGGTTTAGAATATTGTTGATGACCACCGGAGCATCAGCGCTGAGACTTCATTTTCGAACCAAAAATCGTAGTGCGGTGGTGCGATGAGACTTCATCGATAGAAGTGGTGGTATCGGTGGCAAACAGTGAGGGAGAAAGAGTAGAGGGAAGAGAGAGAGCGATGAGAGAGAGGAAAGTGGCGAAGTTGGGTGGTCGCTGCCATGGTCTGGTAACAAACAAGGTGAGATGGTGGTGGTGGTAGTCGACGACCGTCATTTAAGAGGATGTGGGAGAATGGGTGGAGAAGAGAGACAACTAAGGTTTCATCTCCTTGAGAAGATAAGGAGACAGAGAGAGAAAATGAAAAAGACAAATAAGTGTGAGAGATGGTTTGAAACACGCGTGATCCAAACAAATAGTGATGAGTATTTTGGTCATTTTTTAGGAGTTTGTCCTTATGAATATAATGTTTTAGCACATGGACCTTTGAGCAAAGAAAATCCAAAAGTGAATTTATTGCCCAAGTGTCCATATTTTATAACCACAAAATGTGTAATAATATAACAAAATATGTAACATTGTCACAAAAATGTGTAACTTCATTTTTAAACTAGAAATTGTTGTAATTGTTACCAGAAAAATATGTGACTATTGGCCATGAATTCAAACCAAATAATTCGAAGATGGCACGTGGCATAATATTAAGATATAGGATCAACCAATCAAGAGAGAGCACATGGTAGACCAAAAAGGGACAAATGTTGGATTGTAAGAAGTGTCATGTGGCAGTTCGCAACTTCAATTATATATCATGAGTTGAAGAGCAAGGCTTAAGGGTGTAACCATTTCAAACAATTATAAGGAAACAACTAGAGCCTTGAAATTCAAATTCAGAATTGAAGTAGGGAAAAGCCTATGAATGTAGTTATAATGGTGGAGATCATGGATGTGAGATTCAACAGTTACTGCAAATTTGAATAACACCTATAAATAGTCGAAATAAAAGACAGAGAAAATCTTCCGAACAAATTCAACATATCAATTTCTTGTTTTTCTCTTTTCTTGCTTTACATTTACTTTTCCTATGAGTAGTTTTTAACTAAGAATTGTAATTTTCTTTTCTAGTTCTTACCTTCGAAGTTGCCAGAACAATCAAGGTAACACAAGTGTAATTGCATTATTCAATTAATCAATTACTTTATGTTTGTCTCTTCCTCCCATTCTTAACTTGATCATTACTACATTCTCTCTACTCATTACATTGGTTCAAACTTAAGCACATGCAATAAAATCCTCTTTATGGAGATAAAAAAAACTTTTTACATTCGCCTAATCATTAAATTAACTTAATTAATATTTATAAGGATTGTTTAATGGGTGGCTCTATTTGTACCTCAAAAGATTGGTTGGATACCTCAACTTAATAAATAAATAAAAAAATTACGTCCCTATTCAAAATGACCAAAAAAGTACTTGAAATTGACAAAAAGTATTAGTGTTTTGAACACCCTATCTTATAATTAATCCCAATCTTTCATTCTCTATTCTCTTTTCACTTTTTGCACTTTACATCTTCATATTCAATCCTATTTCTTTTAAAACCAACTTTCTTACGTTCCATTTCATATTAAAATCCACAACAGACAATGAAAAAAAAAAATTCAAGCTATTTTTTTTTATTACAAAAAATGTAAGTTTTTTTGTTCATTGGTCAATGGGTTTTCAAAATTTGTTTAGAAATTCAATATGAAACAAATTATATTTATCCTGAAACTTGTTTCTAAATTTTTTTAAAAATATGTTTGGTACTGTGTTTTTGAATTATTTGACATTGTTCATTATTTAATATCCGAACGAATTATTTATGTTTGACTGTGTGTTTCCGAACATTTAGGGCATCTTTGGTAACATTTATATTTATCATTTTTTGTTTATATTTGCTGTAACGCCCTCAAAATAATACATATAAACCCAACATTCATGACATCCATAGACACAAGAGAATAAAGTATATTTCCATTTATCAGAGTATTAAGTACAAAAGTATTACATGTTGACAACAAAAGTAAATATCCTACGAGCTTACAACTTTCCAAGTCAACACTTGGGTTCAACAAAAGAGAGTTCTAACTCTAAACATATTAGGCCCTTGGCCTGATTTACATGTAATACAAAATGATAACAACAAAAAGGTCTTTCAGCCTCTAAGCCTCCCAAGCTACGTCCTTGAAGGTGGCATATCACCTGTACTTGAAAATGATGTCCCATATAGGGTGAGCCAAAGCCCAGTAGAGATACGCTAAACCAAATATGAGTAATAACTAAAACATTAGCATTTGATAAATGTTTAACTCATATGAACCACCATACATCTCTTTCATAACTAATTCATATTCACAATTATATTTCACTCCCTTTCTATTTCATTACCCAAACCGATTCGTAGTTATGGTTCTCTGTTCATCCAAACAATTTAAAAATGAGACTACAACTTATATTAACAATGCTTCAATCATAATTAATTAAAATGAGACTACAACTCATTATCAACATTTCAATACTCCAATTCATCTACATTATGCAAACGTAATCAAGATTTCGGGACTTTCACCCTGGACACTCCAGCCAATTTAGTTATCAATGGAGTCCATCCCCTATCTCCTCCCAAACAGGTTTGAGAGTACATCCCCTATCTCCTCTCAAACCATGGAGTACATCCCCTATCTCCTCCCAAACAAGATACATATACAATGTATTTAAACGCTTTATCCTATGCAATGATCAATCTAGGCACATATTCAATGTGTTAGTTCAACCGTCATATTCGATGACATAGCCATTTGATTAGTTTCAGTTTTCCCTTATCAACATATAATGTTTACAACAATCAAGACTATCCTCCACCGATAACCCAAAGCAATTATTTCTAAACAGATAATAAATTCATCAACAGATAAATTATCAATAATTTCATAGGTAAGTGATCAACTAATCCAACTACACCATTCAATCTCATACTTTCCCAATTTCATGATTTTCATCTCAATTTCACATTTTCATGTTTTTCCCAAATTAATTATACAAATTAATTAATCACACTAAATTAGGGCTTTTCCCAATTTTTCTCAAATTAGCCCTAAGGCTCACTTTCATCAATTTAACAACAATAATTCCATTTTCTAAGGTCTCATATACGCATGGAGTTTAACAATTTAAACCCCCCTTTTTATAACTTCAAAACAAACCTTAGCTTTCCCAAAATTGCCAAACAACACCATCTATACAAAATACCCAACATTTATGTCAAAACTCATAGAAATGAGTAGGTTATCCCTACCTCAAGAGAAGAGACTCAAAGGAGATAAAGGTGAAAACCCAAAATGCTCCAAACACCAACTTTTTCGGATAAAAGGAGCCCACGCAAAGCTCTACCTTTCTTACAAAGGGATTAGGGTAGAAGACTCCTAGAACATGGAGTATTTGTAAAGAGAAGGTATGTAGAGAGAGAAGGAGTAGCCGGATCTAGGGTTTAAAGGTAAAAGATAAACAAAAAGTGAGGAAGAAGCTGCTGCTGCGAACTGATATAATCGATCCTCGCTCGAGCAAATGAGTGGTCGTTCGAGCGACCAGACACAAAGAAACCTCGCTCGAGCGCACAAAGCCTCACTCGAGCGAACAACACGAAGCTTCAGGTCTACAATCCAGAAGCACGCTCGAGCGAAGAAACCCAAAACATAGTCCTCGCTCGCTCGAGCCAAGAAACACAACCTTTAGGTCCAAACCAGACGCAGACGCACGGATGCACGCTCGAACGCAAGAATGCTTGCTCGAGCCAATAGACACACCACTCAAAGCTCGCTCCAGCGAAGGAATCCTGGCTCGAGCGAAGGAACTAAAACCCAGAGCTCGCTCAAGCGACAAAAACTTCGCTCGAGCAAAGACACCAAAAACTGGGCAGCAACCATTTGTTTTAAAACACACCCTACCTGTTACAAACTTGCCTAACACATCCTAAAACTCAAATACAAAGAATTGAAGGACGAAAAGAGATATATACAACAATACTCAACCACGGAACCCAAGTCCGGAATACTGTACATAAAGGGAAAAACCCGGGATCGCTATATTTACATAATTTTTGAAAATTATAAATAAAAATTCATTTGGTTTCTATTTTCATTTTCAAAAAGTTATAAATAGGCACAAAAAGGTTAGTTTCGTTTCCTTTAATTTTTTAATTTTAATTTTTTTTATTTTAATAATAATTTTAAATAAAATTGTTAGGAAAGATATTATTAATTTTAGGATACCTCACCTCACAAATAAATCTACACACTCACTACATCATAAATTAGGGTTTACCCCATCACCACTCATCTATCTTCCCCAAATCCCACCTTCAAAACGTACCAACCCTCAAAACATTGAAAATCCTTTGGCGGCAATATTCCGGCAGTAACGGTGACAACCATTTGATTACCCACACTTCTCCGACAATGACAATGAGTAAAAGTTTTTATGGTAATCACAACTCTATAAGATGACAGGAGTACAACAATAAAAGCTTAGAGGAGGTTCATAACTTTGATGTTATTCTTAACTCAGAGGAGATTGACCTTGTAAGGGTAAGTTTCTTGAAAAAAAATAGAAAAAAAAGTAAAACCTATTCGTCATTTTTTCAGGATTAAACTCTCAAACATATGACCGAAATTCGAGCACAAAGGCCCGAACAATGTTTATTTGTTCGGGAACTGGTAACCGAACATTTATTATTTGTTCGGAAACAGGTAACCGAACATAATTCATAAGTGTAGACCTGTTTTACTGAGAAAACTAAATCAATTATTATAATTTTTTCTGTAAGAGAATAAATTATTATGAGAAAATTAAGAAAATATTATTATTATTATTATATATATATATACATATAAAGAGAGAGAGAGAGAGAGAGAGAGAGAGAGAGAACATAGCAATTGTGACAATGGTGGATGAGAACTATTAAGGGGTTATTTGGAATAATCTAAATAAGTGTACTTTTTTATTTTTTAAGAAATATGGATTGGATTTGAAGTGATATGGTAGAAAGGAGATATGATTTAAATAAGATAATGTAACTTAAATAGGATAGTGACTTTTTAATTTTTTTTATGTTAGGCCAAACTTAACTTAAATATTATATTTGTAAACAAATTACATATGTTCAATTTATTTTTTTTTACATAATTTTAATTTTAATGTTATCCACATCCGTTTTTGTCTTTTCCCCTTATTCGCCGTCTCGCCCTATCCACGGCCTCCCCGGCACCACCGCCTCAGCCACGCCCTCACTCGACACTGTCGCTCCACCTCATGTGGTACTCTCGTCTCTCTCTCTCTCTGTCTCTGTCTCTCTCTCTCTCTCCTTTGTTGATTTGTGTTGCTTTCTTCTTGCAACTGTATATGTATATGATCCTTTGAATCCCCAATCCTCCAAATCCAAGGCTGGTCGCTGATATGTGTTAGGGCAAATTTGATCCTGCAAGTCTCAGGTTTCTAATTGTTAGATTTCTTGAAGTTCAGGATTTCTTGCTCTTCCTTTGATTTTTTGTTACTTATTATCATTTTTAATAGCACACAGCTCACCCCTACTGCTTTCTACTTGCTTCTAAGAGTTGTGTGACCTCTCCACTTGATTTTCTTCTGAGTTGGATGTTTGTTGGTTTTCAATTTGATGTTCATAGAATTTGTTTTTCTGTCTTTGTTTGGATGAATTTTGCAATTGTTGTTATTTTCTCTTTTCCTTCTACATTTTCCCATATTTAAATTATAGTTTCCTTCTATTCTATTGTTCCTCTTGATTTTCTATTAAGTTAATGTTGTTGTTGTTGTTGCTGTTTTTTTTTTTTTTTTTTTTTTTTTTAAGATTGAGAACAAAACTGTAGAGGACCACAAAACAGAACAGAAATATTGGAGTTTGTTTTCTCCTGCGTTTCAGGTAAAAAAATTCTCTATGGTTTAGGGTTTCTATTGGCTGCATCTTGCTTTGAACAAATCTCATATATATATATATATATAGACAGAGTGGATTTGGGTTATTTCTTTGTGGGTCATGCATGAGAGAGACGGAATGGTGGTGACTACGGCTAGTGGGTATTGTGCATTTGGTTAAAATAATTTTTTGGTTCTTAGAAGCTGCAAGTATATATGTAATTAGTTCAAGCCCACCAAGAAATTGACATTTTTTTTGGAGTAATTACTCATATTGTGTAAAATTATGTTGAAGCATTTGCAAAGACTGCTTTCTGTTTACAAGTTCACAGTTCCCTACAGCTGCACTGTCTTTAGGTTTTTATATCAACCATAGCTAAAGATCTGAAAAAGGCAGTTTGTGTATATTTTAGGAATTTTGAGGGGCAAGGGAGATGTCCAGGTTTCGTGCACTGTGGCAAGCTTCTCTTAATGCAACAAAGAGAGGTATGCCATCTCAACTTTTAAGATGATGGGTGTCTATGTTTATGCATGTTGAGTTTGCAGAACTGCTTTCTTGTTGTTAAGTTGATCTCTATCTGTCTGTTTGATATGTTTATTGGTTCTTTTGATTTTTATTTATTTATTTTTCAGTGTTTTTTTTTAAAAAATAAAAAAATAAAAAATTGCTGTGTAATTAAAATTATTGTATGTTGTATTGCTGCATTTAACTGGAATTCATGTCAATGCATTGATGTTGGAAATCGTACACCACATTTCTGATAAGTAGGCTATTTCTGAAGTTTGACGCAATTAGTTCTATGAAGAAATGAAATTTTGTGAGCTGTTAAAGAAGTGTTTCCCTTTCTTTTTCTTGATGTCAAAAAATATGTCTCGTATGATATCACAAATCAGGAGTAGAGACACTAAGCTTCGCAAGTTTATCAATCATTGATTAATTTGTGAAATAGGTAGTTGTAGATTTCATCACCGACCTATTTAATAAAATATTTTTATGAAATTTCACTCACAAATATTTGAATAAAAAACTAGGCTTTGCATTTTGGAAATTTATGTAGTTAATAATTGTTTCAGGGAAATCACTTATTTGAGAAGTAAAGCAAGTGAGTTCCTTTTTAATATTCCATATCATTTAAACGAGATGTCAATGATTGGTGCTATCAAATTTTTCTGGTTAATTATATTGCCATAAAAATTGCCCTTGATCAACTTTGTCAAGACTTGTATTTAAGACTGAAAGATTACATGTGAAACTCCTTTTGAGGTGGTGCTTAGTGAAAAAAAGGATTCTTTTTAAAGTTTCAACCTAAGCAACACTGACACTTCTAAGAAGGTAACGTGCCGTGTCCAACACCATGCCGGACACTGACACAACACGACATGACATTTATTTGAAACTTCCCAACACTTAGACACACATGAATGACATTACAAGTTTGAATGGAATAACTTGGAATCAAATGACAAAAAGAAAGTAATGTAAATTTATAACCAATCTCCTCCTTAACAAGACTTAAAAAATTATTATCTTTTATTTAAATATTCATATATATGATATATAATAATTATTATATATTTATTATATCTTTCGCATGTGACCCCACGTGTCAAGCGTACATTTTTTGAAAATTTATGTGTTAGTGTGTCCGTGTCGTATCATGTGTCCGTATCTGTGTCTGTGCTTCTTAGGTTTCAACTTTCAAGCAGAAGTTCCTTCTATATTAACGTGCCATCTGGTATTAACAAGATGACTTGAGAGAGAATTGGGGTTGTAAGTTGTAAGTTAACATCTCCAACCCATACAAGGTGGTGTTTTGGGAAGTTGGTAAAAAGCTAGTTTTTTTGCTTTTTTAGTCTATTTTGTATGTGAGAGGTGATGTGACTCAAAATGGCTAAAAAGTTAAAAGCTGGCCTTTTTTTTTTTTGCTTCCCAAAAGACCCCAAGGTTAGAACGAGAAATCCAAACTTGGATAGCTTTTCAGAAGCAAACAGAATAAATAAGCACTAATTATTGGTTATAGTCGTCGAGTTGTTAATGTTTATGAAGTTGGACTTCATAAACATTGCATTGGAGAGTTCTAACTACAACAAAGAGCTGAAGGAAGCCGCCCATGAGTCTTTCCTGAGAGTGTCGTGCTTGGTGTTGGTTGCAGGCTAGTAGTCTCATTTTTGCATTAAACATGGTATGGCCATTTTATCACTGGCTACAATTGAGCAATAGAAGACATTTCCCAGTGGATACAATGCTTGTTGGAATTTCATAGAATGAAAGGGTCCCTCAAAAAGCACAAAGACATCTAACAACGGTTAGTTCTCAAGATGAGATTTTGCCCCTACATCTGATTATCCACATTCTTGAAAGGTATATATATGTTCTGGGCTGGATATATTGAAACCAAACATCGATTGCCATATGATTTAAGTCTGAAAGTAAACTATTTGACTTTATTTCTTATTGTTATAAATATCTTCTTCTCTTTTTTGGAACATGGAGTATGGTGAAACTTTTCTAGGATCTTATAACTCATTTTATTGTTCTAAAATACCCAGATGAGGATTTGTATTATCTGAAGTTTGTTCACCTCTGCATCTCTTGAAGACATATCCTTTTGTGAGCATTATGATATGTGATGCCTTTTCCTTGTGTTTGTGCTTTTATGGATGACCTTCAGTCTGCCCTTCTTTTTCTGTTGTTAACTTGTAGCTCTCACATGGAATTTGGAAGACTTGATTCCTCCGAGCGAAAGATATATTTTCAATTTCAATTCAAAAGAAGAGCTAAAAAAGTGGCATCTGTATTCAGATTCTGAATATGGAGGTGTGTCTTGCTAAACTTTGATGCCTCTATTACATAAATCATTCATGATTGAGATATTGTACAACATACACATCCAACCAACCAAAGGTTGTGGAGGAATCTATAACTCACTTTATTTCGTTTGTTGATTCCTTTTCTTTTATAGTGGTTGTTGTATTAATTATGTACATGAGTAATATCATTCAATCTTATCCCAGATTTACTACACACTCTTTAAGTAGAAAAATTCTTGTTCGTTTTCTCAAGAAAGTATCTTGATTTACTAAACTGCATGGTTTTTTTTTTTTACCCGGTTAATTTTTTAATTTTCCTGCATGAAGGCAATTCATGTATAGTTAGATGTTGTGCAGTAATTGATTCTAAAGATTATTCAAAGTGGAGACTCCTTTTACTATCATTGATCGGTCACTCTTCAGGTTTGTCCTCGGCGTCTTTGGAGATCAGAGATGCTGGAACTGAATTAAGAGGTAACTCTCAGTGGATATTACTCAATATGTCAAAGCACAGGTATCTAGAAATTAGAAAATATAGTTATTATCTTGCGACATTCCAAGGGGAATGTAAAATATCTATGTATGAGCATGAAACTAAATTCCTTTTGGAAAATTTCCAGGAGAACATTAGTTTATACCTTTTTATAGTGCTTCCCACTCTTTAATCCAAATTGAGGTTCTAAGCTTTTATTAAATGCAGATGGCATCTAGTTTTTTTTTCTTTGATCAGAAAACTCAACCTACTATCTGATGGTTGAGGAATCCCAGTTTAATCCATGCTAGAAATGGTTGAAATTAAAGTTAGAGTGAGTCAAGATAAAAATCTTGTTTACATGACTTTGGTGAACTGGTGGTTATTTCCTTCCTTCCTTTCCTTCCTTGTCTTTTATAGGAATAACCCTGGGTCTTCAACTATGCTACAATGGACTTTGGTATGGGTGTCGGATATGCAAGCTAGACAAAAAAGGGGTCGTATTTTTACTATGTGAGATGAAATGGTGTTATACGTAACATACACTGTTTAAAAGGCATTTTACTCATTTTACAACAATTATACAATAATATATACATATATAACGATGGTGTTAAACACAAATATAACAAGTGTCCGATGGAATGTACCAGACACATATGTCACACCCTTGTCCAAGTGTTGAGTGTATGACATGGGTATTTGATTTATTTTGATGAGTCCATGTAACATAGGTCTTCAACTAATTTGAAACTTCCTATAGCATTCTACGTATTTATATTGAGCTGTGATCAGGTTGCTACAAATCATGATATTTTTCTTATATGTAGGGCTTCATTTGTGTGCGCAACCTCTTACTCAATTATGTTTGAGAGGGGTACACTGGATATTGACTTGACCTTTGTCATAATACGCACAAAGTGTCTGCTGTCATAATTGATCCCATCCTTGTGCTTGGTAGTATTAGCATTTAACCACTGCACCAAACATTGGCCCCTACATTGTTTGGTTGTTTTCATTTTTTAATTTAAATCATATCCATGCAAGATATGTGGTTTTGGTTTTACTTTCTACTTATGCTAGTGCCATTTGGGTTCGGCATCTCTCATACAACATGGTGCAGCAAAAGCCTGTCTGATTTTAATATGGTTGCAGCAAATCAGCTGCCAAACTAACTTCTCCATGACTCACCTGCAAAATCAGAAGCTTACAAACTGCAATGTGCACTTTAAGCTTTGCATGATTCCCTAAATTTTTGTTCTTTACAACATTTGAACCTTGTGTTGACTTCTGAACTTTGATTGGTCTTGATGTTTTTGATTAGGGGTTTTCTCTGGAAAACTTTCTCTGGATGTAGCTGAGGATTCAAAATGGAACATTTCTCGGAGTGGCTTTTGTGGTATGCGCTCTAAGAAGGTGATGTGATTGCCATCATTCTTAGGGATCAACTGTAAACAATTATAAATTTCTATTGCAGTTCTATTCCTGTTTGCATTTTCAACTATGTTCTGGAGTAGTGTTACCAGAAAATATTAGTACCCTAGAAAATTACGTTTTGGAACGCATGTTCGAAAACAGGGTACACTTTTGTTCCAAAACAGTAAATTTAGCTATCCAAATCAATCCCAAAAGTTTTTCCAATATATTTACTTAAGGTTTCCGTATAAGTAAAAAAATAAAATGTAATGAACTAAAATGGGTTAATGATATTACATAGACCTCCCTTGAGGTTTTTGACAGTTACAGAGACTTCCCCTAAGGTTTTTAAAATTACACTGACCTCCCTTACTTTACTGACAATATACGTGAACCTCCCCTCTGTTAAATGGTTGTTAGAGGTGCTAACAGAATATTCTAACATCGGCACATTTGAGCCTCTAAATGCCAATACTATCCTTTTTTCACCACTGCAAATAACAAACACCTTTTCTTATCCCTAACACCAAACACGCATTATCACTGACCATCACAACCAAACACCACCTTCTCTCTCTCTCTCTCTCTCTAAAGTGCTGCACCATTACTTCCAATCCCACCCAAATCAAACACTCACTTTGAAAACATCTTTAAATTCTTTTTTTTCTTTTATTCTTGTGGGTAGAAATCTTTGAATTCATTTATAGATATATAATCTGGTGGGATATACACGATCTTTTGCATTTCATATTTCTTATGTGTGTATATATATTGTCTATATATATGAATGCAAGATATACATATATATATATATATATGTATGAACCTAATGATGGTGCTTAACCAGAATTAAGGAAACATTTCTATGCTTGTGATATCTATGTGCGTCTCTAGGATACTCTGGACAAGTGGCAATGAGCCAGCGTATGGGATGGGGGTTGGGGAGTGAGATGGCGATTCTACTATGGTAGGCACTAGGCACACAGATTGAATGTTGGAAGGGGTTTAATCAGGTTAGCGGTTGGCTGTTGTCATTTATCACACAACCTATGATTTCCTTAGAATTTGAATGGTTCTGTCTCGCCAACCACTCTCTTGGGAGCTGTGACATCTAAATTTTTCTCCTGTTGTTTTAAGCACAATAAAAGATTGGCTTTTTATCTGGGAGAATTTCCCCCTCCCTATGGTATGCAAGTTAAATGACTCAAATTCATGTCATGTATTAATTCATTTGCCTGATTTTAAGAAAATTAAATCATTTTTTATTTTATCAACAATTTTTTAATGGCTCCTTTCCTTAATGACTATATTTCATACTCCAAACATTGCGTAGCATTAAATGGAATGATTTAATTTACATACATGCAATGCAGAGCATCCCTCCTCCGCTCTGCTACCACAGTTTCTCTTTACTAATCTGTGTTGTCTGCAGTTTGATGGCTTCATTGATTTGGATGCATATGACACCGTAGCACTAAAAGTCAAAGGAGATGGAAGATGCTATATTTCTACTGTGAGCTTTCTTCGTTGAGAATGGACTATTGAGAGGCTTGTATATCTAGTGCTCTATCTAGGGTTAATAGTTGATATTAGACTCTTCAATTTGTACTGAACTTTTAGCATACTGTGATGCAGATTTATACGGAAAATTGGGTCAATTCGCCTGGGCAGGAGGAGGATAATTCCTGGCAAGCTTTTGTTTTTGTGCCTAGGGACAACTGGTATATTGCTAAGGCAAGTTCCGCACCCTTTCGTATAGCTGGAGATTACTAAGACAGTTTAGAGACCAACTAGAAAAAGCTAAGAAAGGAAAAAAGGTGACAAAATTGTAGTAATTTACCTGGAAAGATGTACAACAGAAAACAGTGACATTATTGATATTATAAACAAAAAACTGTTATTAATAACACCATAATTTGAATCTGCTTATGATAAAGCTACTTATTGTGGAGCTTAGATTATGCATCTTTTGTTGAATAGGAATGACCGTTTTGCTTGATAATTGAAATTCCTCAATTTGTAGACCGTGGTAGGATTTGTTTATATGGTAAAATGAGCCAACCTGCCAGTTTTTGCTTGTATATAGGAAATCAAGTGTTATTTGATGTATAAGACTACTGGGAATTTTAGTTTTTGTTATGTCCATTTGCACACTTGAAACATGTTCTATTGTGGCTTAGGTGGGGTTTGACAGTTGCTTATTATTATTATTATTATTATTATTATTACAGAATCTAAAAAAGCTTATGCATTTGGTAATTGCTAGAAATAATTTTTGGGGCTCTTTTTAAACTTGCTTTTTGGTGAAAAATTCCCATATTACGCTTGTATAATTGTTGGGCCTTTGTAGGGACGCAATGGAATTTCTGAAGTATTGAGGGTAAAATCCTCTGTTCACAAATTTGATAAATATTAAAGAAGTCATTCCAAATAGGCTCATTTGCTTTTGGCTTTTTTAGCAAAAAGAAAGAGCTTATTTAGGAGATCCCATACAGAGGCTTAAGTTGCCCTGTTCTGCAATTGGAATTTCAGACTCATAATCCTATGTAATGTCGGTAAGAAAAAAATATCATAGACAGAGGAATACTTTTCCATCATTTTGGGAAGTAGGGAGTCTGTGATCGTGAATTGTCATGTTGAAAATGCTAAATATGAAATATGTTTTTCTTATCTTTTGGCATCTGCTGTTTGTCGAATATCCATTTAAAATAGTTTTTTATGTAACTGTTGCTTGATTTGCTTGCTAGCAACATGGTTGACTTGCCCTAGTAGATCTGAGATAGGCACGTAATGCTTCTTTGCATGGGAAAAAAAAAAAAACATGTAAATTAACTACAAATTGGTTGTGCTTTGGAAACAACGTGGCTTTACAGATTCCGCTTGCTCGATATCTGCCAACATGGAGAGGGAACATTATAGACGTAGACTTGGAAATGAATCCATCTCGAATTGTTGGCATGTCTCTATCTGTCAATGCAGAAGGTGGAGTCCCAGGTGCTAGGTCTGGCCCAGGTGATTTTCAAGTGGAAATCGATTGGATTAAAGCCTTGAGGACAATACAGTGAGTTGTAAAATGCTTTGTTGTACATTGTTCATTTCAAACATGTTACATTTAAAAGTTATTGACTCAAAAAAAAAAAACAAAAACGTTTTTGGTTAATGTGCTAACTGAAATCCCGAATCCATGGAGTTGCTTTTTGGTTTCCTGTATTTTCTCTGAACTTTCTCATTAATTTGGAGTATCTTTTAACTTGACTTTGTGGATATTGATTCTTGTTGCACTCCCAACTTGCAAAACACTCTCTTCTGCCCATGTACCGCTTTCATCTTTGTAATAGCAACATTCCATCGTTCACTTTCTCTGATTCAATTTCTCATTGTCCTAGTTTATGACTCTGTTTCAATCTTAGATTTGTGGGCGTATTTGGTTATGTTTTTGTTTTAGTTTTTTTGTTGTTTGTTTGTGTGTATTTTTAAAAACTAAAAACAAATAGAAAATTTGAACATATACATCATTTTTCATTTTTGTGTAAAATATTTTTCAAAATAACTTTTTGGTTTTCATCATAATGTGTTGTTCTCAAAAATATTTCTTAAAAACTGTTTTTGAAAGGTTACGACAACTTATACAATCGGTAGTAGTAGAATATGGAAGGATTTTTCTTTTTCTTTTTCTTTTTTTTTTTAGAACAGTAGTATATAAAAGGTTATGATAACTTGTGGCCATTATGTGATTTGTAAAAATTTGGATTTGACTTGTTTGGTGAATCAATTTTCTAATTGATTGTGATAGAACCACCAAAGTTATGACTATTTGTGGTCATTGTTACTTGTGTTGTGAATAAAAAAAGTTATGATATTCCGTGGGTTATGACTCTGACTCCGAATAAGTCAAGTTTTGTGGTTATGAGTATGGTTATCAAAATCCTTATTTGAATGCTAGGATCTTACGAGTTGGACTAAATAATTTGGATTATAATAAGATTTTAAAATAACTACAATCTCGATTATAAAATCATGTAAAATTGTACTTTGATTTCAATTCTGGTATGATTTCGATTTTACTAATTGTTTTTTTCTTTTTATTTATTTCTTATATGTGTGTATGCATATATTTATATTAAAAAAATTGACTATAAACTCCATTTTTATCCATAATCTCTAATTTATGGTAACATAGAAGATGTATTAGCGGTTCACACATGTGATGTATATGTAATTTAAATAAGGGTAAATTACTAATAGGCCTTACTTTTAAAATTTATTACCCATTAAATCTTAATAAATTTATCAGTTTCTCTTGTTTTTATGAATAAATTTATAGTGATAAATTTATCAGTCAAAACTTGTAGATAAATAAATTTAGTTAATAAGACTTATTGGTAAGTGCTCCTTCAAATAAATGATAAAAGAAAATTAAATAATATTAAAATATGTATATTGCTCAAATGGTAAGATTTTTATTTCTTAAACTTTAAGGTTTCTAAGATGGTGCATATATATATATATATTGTTATAAATATAGAAATAAGGACACATCTCAAAACGAGAAGACTTAGACGTCAAGTTTAACCTTCATTTCATATAATAATATAAATATAACTATAAATAGTATAAATTATATTAATTTTTTTTTATAAATAATTTTGAAATTATGCAACATATATTATTATCATCAATCTATCTACCAACTTTTCAATTTTGTGGTGCTTTGTGAGGGCACATGTAGTTATGTAATGCTGGTAGGCTCAAATATGAAAGGGCAAATTACAAACACCTCTCTCGAGATTTGGTAAAAATATAGATTCTCTTTGAGGTTTGAGAAATTACAAATTGTCCCCTGAAGGTCAAATTTTCATAACAAATTAGGAGAAATTAAGGGGGAATCTGTATGAAAATAAAAACCTCAGGGGGCAATTTGTTATGGAAATATAAACTTCAGAGAGCGGGATGTAATTTCTCAAACCTCAGGGGGGAATCTGTATTTTAACCAAATCTCGAGGGGGTATTTGTAATTTGCCCAATATGAAATTTAGAAATAAAAGGAAATTTCTGTGATACAAAATTGATTTGTTTATTCACTAAATTAAATATTCAATTTTTTTTAAAAAAATAGTAAAATTTTTAATTTGAATGTTTAAACAGTGAAATTCACACACATAATAGTGATTTTATATTCATTGGACTTCGGATTGATTATGGGTGCTTTGAACTTGATTCATTAATCTTAGAAAATTATTATAAAATTATCATTTTACTATTAAACAGTCAATCTATTTCATAAGCTTATTATCAATCATTACTGCGTCAATTGAGTGCATCATTTATAAGATTGCACATGTTGGAAAGATTTACACAAAACACCTATGTGACAAAGCAAATAGTTGAAACAACAATGATAGAAAGGTTTAATTTTAGAGTTCTAAAAAAAGTTCTAGTGATGTGGAAAGAGAAAGAAAAAAAAAAAAAAAACATAGACACACACATTATATCCACAAACTTTCTTTACACTATGTTTAGTTGGGGGATTTGGAAAGGAATTTGGAAAGCGAAAGGGAAAAGATGTATGAAACTGAGTAAAATTTAGATGTATTTTATTCACATTTCACCTATCTTTTTTATTTCTTTTTCCAAATTCCTCCTCATCCTCCAACCAAATACAGCATTAGAGTTCCAAAATTAGAAGTCTGCTCAAAATGATGTTTTACCTTTTTTCACCATATATGGGGCCCACTAGCACTATATGATCTCATAATTATGTTTTCCTATGCTTTTTTGTTTTCTAAGATTTGTAATCGTGGAATCTATTATTTACATGCCCCCATCACATTAGTCCCTTATTTTACACTGAATATACATTATATTTTATGTCCTCGATTCAAGTCACACGTGAAATTTTATTTGAATACATATTATTTGAGCAATGATTAGAAAATAGAAAGATTATATGAGCAAATTATATTTGATTTTGATTCCTTCATTTCAAATAAAACACTCATTAACTTATTATTTTTTTTAAAAAGGGTTAATTACACCAACGGTCCCTATAGTTTAAAGTTTGTGTCACTTTGGTCCCTGACTTTTCAATTGTGACACATTTGACCCTAAATTTTGAATGTTGTTCCAAATAAGGACAATTGAAGATACTATTGGATTTTTCAAGGGCAAATTTGTCAATTTGATAAAATATAAATTAATTTGACAAAAATAAATGTCAAAAAATTATTTTTGAATTTTTTAAAATTATTTCTACCTACTAAAGATAAAATTATATAAAATTGATAAATCATTTAGACATTTATTTATTTTTTTACCAAATTAATTTTTATTATGTATTTAGATGATGATCATGTAAAATTAATTTTTAAAAATTAATCATGTAATTTTTATTAATTTTTATCAATTTTACATAATTTTATCTTTGGTGGGTAGAAATAATTTTTTAAAATTTTAAAATATTTTTTTGACATTTATTTTTGTCAAATTAGTTTATATTTTATCAAATTGATGATTTTACCCTTGAAATTAAGCAATGGTATGTTCAATTATCCTTATTTGAAATAAGATTCAAAATTCAAGATCAAATATGTCGCAATTGAAAAGTCAAAGATTAAAGTGACACGAGCCCCAAACTATAGGGACTATTAGTGTAATTTGCCCTTTAAAAAAAAAGAAAGTATACTATGCGCATTCTCTATTCTATGTAGTAAATGTTACGAATATTTGTAGTGTATTATGTTATTTTTTGGTAAAAATTAAACATGACAAATATATGATGTGTGCCATTGAATGAAAGTCCGTACAACTCGAATAAGTCTTTCGAAACAAGTTTATTCCATGTGGTTTGTGGCTCCATGAATTTTGCTAGTAAGGAAAATCGAGCCTAAGGTTTAGAGTGAGCAAACTCCCAAATCTCAAGTCCCATCCACCAGGTTAAACCTTTAGAATTCTCTTAAATGAAAATTACAAATTATTGTAGTATATTATCAATTATGTGGTATAAATATTATGAATCATTTGTGATGAAAAATGTAATAAATCATTATGGTAAAAAAGTTAAGGTTTGTGGTATTTGTTTACAGAAGTTATATCCTATATGTTGTAATACCCTAAAACCAAAATTTCAGTCACAATGGTTATATGTCAATCAATTTGGGTCATTATCAAAATCAAATTGGATAATAACAAAAATATCACAAAAGTCTCAAAATCAACCACAAAATTTCACAACCAAGTTCACTACAAATTTGACCATCACAAAACTTCATAATTAAGCAATATATTATTTATAATCGACACCACAAATCTTCGTAACGAAAGTGCAACTGTGTACCATAAAACTTTTTTTCTTTTAATTTTTCTGTGAAATATTCTATATAAAATTTGAGTTTGTAAATAATTTTCCAAAACATTTGTTTAGTGATTAATTTAAAGTATCACATAAACATTATCTTTCTAGACAAAATGTGATCAATATATTTGTAATTAGTATAATATTATGAAAAAAAGGGTGGTACTGAAACCAGAATCAAATTAGTCCTCTGCTGGAACAAGTCATCTATGCCATTCACATCATACCATAACATGCTTTTGAAACATTTTTTTGAACGGGACTGATCTAATCTAATAATTGATTGACCATGGGTTGGTCTTTGTAGATTCAATTGATTTGATACACGTCATTTTGCACAAATATTATATTCTATTTTCTTGTTTAAATTTAAATTAGCCGACAAAAAAAGTTGTTGAATGAATACTATGCTTTGACATGCAGTTTTAAGGAAAAATTTCA
The DNA here is from genome assembly GCF_004153795.1 of Camellia sinensis. NCBI lineage: Eukaryota > Viridiplantae > Streptophyta > Magnoliopsida > Ericales > Theaceae > Camellia > Camellia sinensis. The sequence continues at coordinate 142,119 of NW_021025970.1, forward strand.
GTAAATTATATTTTATATTTTTTTATTGAATCTCACTTTGTTCGCTAATCTTTTAATTATCTATATTTTGAGTCAAGTTACAATTAAGTCTAATTAAATAATGCCTTTTGAAAAATTGAAAGAAAAACAAAAATGTAGGGACTAAAATTAGATTTTAATAAAAGTATATGAGTGCTAAAGATTAAAATGAAATTTTGATAAAAAGTGTAAGGGCGCTAAGTGTAATTAATATTATCACATAGCTGTTCTCCGTTAATTTTTAAAACAATGTTATACAAATGTATCGAATTACTGCTTGACTCAAACTCTAAGGCTGTGTGTTTGGTTCAAAGATTTGGAGAAATATTTGGAAATGGAAAAAGAAAAAATAGGTGAAATGTAAATAAAATATATCAATATTTCACCTAATTTTACACATATTTTTCCTTTTTGTTTCAAAATCTCTCTTCAAATTCATGACCCAAACATAGTCTAAGAGGTTGATTGATATAATTAAAAAGTTAGAGAATAAAATGAAATTAGATGTAAAGTGGATGAGTGTATGAGTGTAAAGTATAATTTGCCCTAAAACGAGGGTTTTGTTCAATCTCCAGTGTGTATTGGCAATTTGGCCGACTGAGAATACTAGGAACCCAATGCTTAAATCAACAGTTTGAAAGTACATCAGCTAATTCTGCAATTATTTGCTAAGCCTAAGTTATTACATGATTCCATGCCCGCTTAAGAGAGCGAGGAGACATATAATTATTTTATAGATAAATTTATAGTGTGTATAATTATTCTGCCTTCTAAAAATTTTACGTTGACGGTGTGTCCAACCAATAAGAGGAGAGTTAAAAATTATATGGCATTACAAATAAAAAACTAGTGAAGAAATGACACGATCTCATTGAATTGACACACGGTCACGTAATCTTCGTAATCCATATGATAATTTCTGCTTAACAATATAGTTACGATTTTTTGTATTGAAAGTAATGGATATTTATAATGTATGTCATATTGTAAAGTTATGCACAATGAATCTATTGTGTACATTCTAAAATTACGAATGACGAAACTATGACATACTTTGTAATTTTTGTCATGATATTTTTGTGGTGAAAAAAATTATGATATTTTATTGTGAGAAAAATTATAATATTTTATAATTTATCTTACAAAATTTTATAAATTTATAAAATAAAAAAATTATGAAAGACCTACCATATAAACCATTTTAGAGGTGTGCTAGTCTCTCCCTTATTTTACACAACTCCTACGATTGAAAGAACACACCATTTAACATAGACATTACTTATTAAAATATTTCCTTATGAATATATATTTTTTGAACTGTTTCTTATGAATATATTGCAACCACTTTCTTAGTACGGCTCAACTCCCCTATTTGACAATTAATGACTAATATTATAACGATTATGTCCATTACATTTAATTTATTATGCGATATATTATCACTATATTAGGAATAGATATGACTCATTCAAGCAATATAATTATGATAAATAAGATAATAAATCTCACGTGATACATAAATAAAGTTATTGAAGTACTGTACGGGAAAGAAATAAATCTTCTCGTATAATCCTGTTGATCAAGTCTGCGCTCCTTCGTACGACGTCGCTTTATTACCTGAAAACACAAACGTGAGCTAGCCGGCGGGTGTGTGCCGGAAACCTCTCCGATGCCTAAGTCAGCAAGCTTGACAAATAGACAAAAGCTCTGTGTATTCAAAAAACAAAGTTGTGTGTTACCTATCCAAAGGTGATGTTTGCGAGCTTTTATAGGTTTCGTGTGGCACAATCCTAGTAGGACTTCTACTCCTCCATGCAAAGTCCTCCTAGGATTCATACTCCTGAAAGATAATGCTTATCCTTCAACACCCCCCTCACTGCTTGAACCAAGTGAGATGGTTTTTACTATGGCCGTACTACAACATGGCCGAAATAATACTGGCTATGCTGAGCCGCAGAATAGGCAGAACTATCCCTAATTCGGTTCTTCCTTTTACTCCTCCTTATCTCGATTCTCTCATGTACAACCCATGGTGTGTTTAGATCGAACTACCGAGTAGCAAGGTTCTGACCGTTCTAACCACAATACGTCATGACTGGGCTAACTCTGAGACCGGAATAACTCCAAGTTGCTTCCGGACCGGAGTAACTTTGCATTTCTCTCGGGCCGGAGTAATTGTGTACCTCCCTTGGGCCGGAGTAATTTTACGGCCTTTTTACCCAGCCCTTCGTACGATGGGCCATAATGACCATCTCCTAGCTCGGCCCAATTTTCACAAAAATTACCCTCTCACTATATTAGGAATAGATATGACTCATTCAAGCAATATAATTATGATAAATAAGATAATAAATCTCACGTGATACATAAATAAAGTTATTGAAGTACTATTCGAGGATATTTTTTGAATTTTATTAATGTATGCCCTTCAGACATATAAAGGCACAAGTTACTTAGACTCATCTTCCATAATAGAAATACTTGATCCAAATAGTAGAAAAGAACACAAGCTAACAAGGCACATTTAAACTAATATATAAAGTGATGACTAAAATTAGTGTTGATATTAAATAAATTATTTTCAAAAAATGCCTCAAAACTTAATAACTGTCATAACCTAACCTATTTCAATTCTCTCAAAACGGTCTCAAATAACTATCATATTATTAAATTCAATTATAAATTAGACAAAGAAAAGACCATCTATCTTAAATGAAAAATGTTTGGGACCCCCATAAAAGAAGGTTTCCATGACTCTCACTAATGTATTGACCATTAATGTGTTTGAATTTTTTTTGAGAGTTGTGTCTGAGAGTGACATGAATGCTTCAATTATTTTGGGAGTTATGAGAGTTGTATTTGTTGGAACAATCTTCTGTGTAAATAAAATAAATTGAAACAAAATCAAACAAAATGAAATAAATAACTTACAGAATTTATTTTATCGAACCGAATGAAAAATAAAACACTAAGTCGAGTGTGTGACACTTTGTCCTTAAGACAGATTCGCCCCACTACAGTGCTTACGGTTATGTGGTGTCTATCTCCCAGGATACAATGATCTTCACAAATTTGTAGCAGCACTCCAAACAAATTTGTCCGACGAACTAAAACCTTGTGTTCTAACTCTCTGAATTTTTCCTATAAAATATGAAGATTATATCATGCAATAGAGCAAAAGGAAGGCAAGAAGTGGTGAATTTCGGAATGGTAAAATGCTGGATTAGGGCTGGTATTTATAGGCAACACAAACTGCCGAATAGGTGCAGTATTTTGAATGAATAGATGCAAAACTATTCCGAACAAATACAAATTAAATTCAAACAGATCTGGACACTTTTCAATTCTGTAAACTGCTGGCAGTTAAATCCGAAACTGCTGAGCAGTTTCTGGAAGTTTAATAACTGAAAAACAGTTTGAATCTGTGAGGAATTTCGGACTGAAGGAGATAAAATTAGACAGAAAATTAATTCAATTTTTGGCACAAAATTTGAATTTAATTTCATATAAAATTCAAATAAATTTTGTCCAAAAAATTAGTATTAGAACCGACCCAACCCACACTTGCACCTGGCACGGTTCGGCTCGGCCGGCGGCGCGCGCGTGTGGTGGTTTGGGCTAAGGTTCACTTTGTCCATAACTTCTCCCTTCTACAAACTTGGGGTGCCCTTTGGGGCCCAACCCAAATATTGTACTCTAGAGCTTATATACATACACAAGCTCTCTTAAAGTTTCAATATGAGACAACTCATTTCAAGGAAACCCACATTTAATTCTTTAAATGTCCAATTCCACGAATCCGAAACAACGTCAACTTCCCATTCACTCATAAATGATTTTGACGAACCGTCTTCACCATGTGATTTGTCATACGGCAAGAAACACGTCACCTCTTCGGATCCACCCCAAACGACATTTGGGGCCCACTCAATTTTGGGCTCAAAGTTGGCTTAAAATAAGCCTTTATAAAACCAATTTTCCAACAATCCTCCACATGAATGGAATTTGACGGAGAGAAAATGCAACAACATGATCTAATTACAGAGAGTACAAAAATTGGAAATATTTTGCCAAGGATAGGTAGCTTTTGGCTTTGAATCTTCCCTTGTGAGACACTATCGGATTTACTAGCTAACTAGTGAACATGATGTCTTGAACTGTTCAGCTGTTTGTATAAACCAAAACAATAGAACTCACACAGTATATCCCCAAACACAGTTTAGTTCTCACTATTGTGTTTATTTTGGCCCTGAACAACCTGGTCTTTCATGAGTGCTCTAGAGAATTGTAACCCTTCACAAATTTTATAGAATCGGCCCAGTTCACACTCACAGAGGTGATTCTTATGAAGAGTATGTTGCCATACTCCATTAGGTTTATCTAGATATAAGAATCATTAAAATTGTACTTAACCTAAAATGCTGTAGACATCACTATTTCATTATAGAAATGAGTAGGAGTTTGACTCTCCAGTGATCCTTCTGAGTCATACACAACTCGGTTGTCCCTTTGAACCTAGATCTTGGGATCTCTAGTCAACTAGGTTGGGTTGCTGTTGTAGTAACTCTTATTTAATAGGCTTAAACCCCATTCCCCTCGATGAATTCTTAACTAACTCTCTTGCTAACTCTTTGGTTAATGGATCCGCTATGTTGTCTTTAGACTTCACATATTCAATGAAAATAATTCCATTAGAGAGTAGTTGTCTCAAGGTGTTATGTCGACAATGAATGTGTCGTGACTTACCATTATACATATGACTCTATGCTCTACCTATTGCTGATTGACTATCGTAATGTATGCATATAGCAGGCACCGATTTTGGCTATATTGGAATATCTTCAAGGAAGTGACGAAACCATTCTGCTTCTTCCCCAGCTTTATCTAAAGCTATGAATTTTGATTCCATAGTAGACCTAACTATGCAAGTTTGTTTGGAAGATTTCCAAGATATAGCTGTCCCACCAAGAGTAAAAACATACCCACTAGTGGACTTTGAGTCTCTTATATCCGATATCCAGTTTGCATTACAGTAACCTTCAAGTATTGCTGGATATCTAGTATAATTCAGCCCAATGTTACGAGTAAATCGGAGATATCTTAGAACCCTTATAATTGATTTCCAGTGTTCTACTCACGGATTACTCGTGTATCTACTTAATTTACTTACTGCATAAACTATATCCGGATGAGTGCAATTCATCAAGTATATTAAGCTTCTAATAATTTGGGCATACTCTAATTAAGAAATACTTTCCTGTACATTCTTAGAAAGAAACAAATTAACATCCACAGGTATTCTAACAAAATGATCATCATCTTTGTTAAATTTGTCAAGTATTTTCTCAATGTAACGAGATTGTGACAAACCATATCCTTCTGATGTTTTGGTAAATTTCATACCAAGAATTACATCAGCAATGCCCATGTCCTTCATGTCAAAATGTTTATTCAATATTTTCTTGGTAGTTTTAATCATGTCATTATTACTACCTATGATGAGAATATCATCTACATAAAGACATATAATGACATAACCTTTGTCTGTGTTTTTAATAGAAACACATTTGTCACACTCATTAATTTTAAATTCATTTGACATCATTGCCTTATCAAATTTCTCATGCCATTGCTTTGGCGCTTGTTTTAAACCATATAATGATTTAACCAATTTACACACTTTCTTTTCTTTTCCTGGAACAGAAAAACTTTCTGGTTGTTCCATGTAAATTTATTCATCTAATTCCCTATTTAAGAAAGCAGTTTTCACATCCATTTGATAAATTTCTAGATTGTACAAAGACGCAATAGCAATTAACATTCTAATGGATGTTATTCTAGTAACCGGTGAGTATGTGTCAAAGTAATCTAGACCTTCTTTTTGTCTATACCCTTTGACCACAAATCTAGTCTTGTATTTGCCAATTGATCCATCCGCTTTCATTTTTCTTTTGAAAATCCACTTATATCCAAGAGGTTTACAACCTGGTGGCAAATCCACCAATTCCCAAATGTGATTTTGCAAGATGGATTTAACTTCACTATTGACAGCTTCTTTCCATAAAGGAGCTTCAGGATTGGACATATCATCTTTAAAAGTTAAAGGCTCATTTTCTAACAAATATATTAGAAAATCTAGACCAAAAGATTTTGAGGTTCTAGCACGTTTATTATGCCTAGGTTCCTCTTCCTCATTTTGATTTAACTCTTGCTCTTGATCATGTTCTTGATAGTAATAGCATCAAAAGATATTTTTTCAGTACTAGTCTCTTGTCCAGTTTTATTTGGAAATACATGTTCAAAGAATGATACATTCCGAGACTGAATAATAGTATTTACATGCATTTTCGGTATGTTTTGATTTATAAATCAAAAACCGATATGCACTACTATTCTTGGCATAACCAATGAAAATGCAATCAATGGTCTTAGGACCTATCTTAGTCTTTTTAGGACTAGGAATAGCCACTTTAGCCAAACACCCCCGCACTTTTAAGTATTTGTAGGATGGTACTCTTTCATGCCACAATTCATAAGGTGTTTGATTCACTTTATTTCGGCGCACTTCATTTAAAATATAATTTGTAGAAAATATTGCTTCTCCCCACAAGTTCTGAGGTAATCCAGAACTTATTAACATGGCATTCATCATTTCTTTTAAAGTCCTATTTTTCCTTTCAGCAATTCCATTTTGCTGAGGTGAGTAAGGGGCGGTGGTTTGATGAATTATTCCATATTCTTTACAAAACTCACTAAAAGGTGATTCATATTCACCACATCTATCACTTCTTAGTTTTTTTTTTTTTTTATTTTCTTACCAAGTTGATTTTCAACTTCATTCTTGATTCGAATTAAATAAACATAACTATATCTAGTATAGTCATCTATAAAAGTGATAAAATAGTTTTTCCCACCTCTTGTTTGAATTGATTTAAAATCACAAATGTCACTATGAATTAACTTAAGTGATTCTGAACTTCTTTCAATTGAATGAAAAGGAGTTTTGGATAATTTTGCCTCAACGCAAATTTTACATTTATGATTTAAATCAATGTCAAATTTAGGTAAACATTCCATATTAATTAATCTTCGCAAAGATCCATAAATAACATGTCCTAATCTACCATGCCATAAATTTGAAGACTCAAGCAAGTAAGAAGAAGATGTATTTTTATTACAACAATGCTAGAGACCCCCACATGGGGGTGACCCCCACCACCCCCCCACATACACGTGGGGGTCAAAGAGTGGAGAACAAAAAAAAAAATCAGTGGGGGTGGTGGAGGTCACTCCCACTGGGGGTCTAAGTCATTTTTGTTTTTATTAATAATTGAGGGTACAACGGTCATTACATTTATCTTAAAAAGGCCATCAGACATGTAACATTTTCCTACATACATCTCATTCTTAGTCAGTACAAATTTATCACTCTCAAACACTAACCTAAACCCATTCTTACTCAATAAAGATCCGAAAACAAGATTATTGCGAATGTCCGGTACATGCAGCACATTGTTGAGAGTGAGTTCCTTTCCAGATGTCATCTTTAGAACAATCTTCCCTTGTCCTTCAACTTTGGAAGTTAATGAGTTGCCCATAAGAAGTTGTTCACTATTGTCCACTGTAGAATAAGATGTGAACATCTTTTTGTCGGCACAAATGTGGCGAGTAGCACCAGTGTCCACCCACCATTCTTTATGATTTCTAACAAGATTTGCCTCGGAAACAACTGCAGAAAGATTGATGTCATCTACACCATTGGAAATATTGTCCACTTCGGTCATATGGGCTTGAGCAGGCTTCTTGCTTGTTTTTCTTTTGCTTTTGCCTTTGTTACGACAATCTTTAGCCCGATGTCCCTTTGTCACAGATGTAACACTTGCCATTAAACTTGTACTTTTAATTTTTCCTTTTTTAGAACCTTATGATGAACTTTCTCCAGGAAACTTCCGTTTTTTTACTTTTGGAGCATGTTCCACCACATTTGCCTTAGACTCTATAGGATGCTTACCAGTCCACTTTTCAGAATTTGCGATTGTCCTCCTCAATCCTCAAACGCACAATTAATTCTTCTAAAGACATTTCTTTGCACTTGTATTTGAGGTAGTTTTTGAATTCCTTCCAGCCTTGTGGTAATTTCTCAATTAAGGCTGCAACTTGGAAGAATTCACTAAGAGATATGCCTTCTGCGTAAATGTCATGCAGAATGAGTTGGAGATCTTGAACTTGACTGATCACAATCTTAGAATCAACCATCACAAAGTCTAGGAATTTGCAAACCACAAATTTCTTTAAATCGGCATCTTCCGTTTTGTACTTTTTCTCCAACGACTCCCAAAGTTTCTTTGCTGTCTTGATAGGATTATAGACGTTGTATAATGTGTTGTCAAGTCCGTTCAAGATGTAGTTCTGGCAAAGGAAATCAGCATGTTTCCAAGCATCGACCGCAGCAACCACTTGCTGGTCAGTTTCATCATTTTTCAAAATAGGAGCATCCTCATAGAAAAAACGAGTCAGGTTCAGAGTTGTAAGATAGAACAACATTTTCTATTGTCATCTTTTAAAATCAGTTCCTGAGAACTTCTCTGGCTTCTCACCGTGATTTACCGGTACTGTCACAACATGAGAGGGGGTTGGCGTAATTGCAGCCATCATGCTAATACTTGTTTGAGCATTTGTTTCAGTAGCCATGAATTTTAAATTATAAATAAAATTATAATTAGAATTTATACTACACAGAAAATTAATCCAAATTCGCAGAATTAAATTCTGTAAAAATAAAAGAAACAAGAATGTAACTTTTATTTTTCAATTAAGTTCGAAATAAAGTAAAATTTTATTTAACCAAATTAATTCCACACAGAAAATTAAATTTTTGTAACACTTCAATAATTAAAAACAAACTAAAACAGAATTTTTTAATTAATGAACACTCATAAATAAATTAAGAAAATCAAAATTAATTTTTGATAAAATTCCACAAATAAATATTCTGAATTGTTAATGACACCAGTATATTACTACTACTTGTCAAAAAAAATAGACAGTATATTACTACTATCTGTCAAACAGTATATTACTACTATTTGTTTTTCAACCAGAATATTATTTTGTAAAATTACAAAAAATAATTTCTGTAAGAAGAAGAAAGAAGAAAGAAGAAAGAAGAAAGAAGAAAGGAAATAAACGAAAAATTCTGTAAACCGCATAATTCGAATCTGTCTTAAGATTGTTGGAACAATCTTCTGTGTAAATAAAATAAATTGAAACAAAATCAAACAAAATGAAATAAAGAACTTACAAAATTTATTTTATCGAACCGAATGAAAAATAAAAGACAAAGTCGAGTGTGTCACACTTTGTCCTTAAGACAGATTCGCCCCGCTACGGTACTTACGGTTATGTGGCGTCTATCTCGTAGGATACAATGATCTTCACAAATTTGTAGTAGCACTCCAAACAAATTTGTCCGGTGAACTAGAACCTTGTGTTCTAACTCTCTGAATTTTTCCTATAAAATATAAAGATTATATCATGCAACAGAGCAAAAAGAAGGCAAGAAGTGCTGAATTTCATAATGGTAAAATGCTGGAATAGGGCTGGTACTTATAGGCAACACAAACTGCCGAACAGGTGCAGTATTGTGAACGAACATATGCAAAACTGTTCCGAACAGATACAAATTAAATTCAAACAGATCTGGACACTTTTGAATTCTGTAAACTGCTGGCAATTAAATTCGAAACTGTTGGGCAATTTCTGGAAGTTTAATAATTGAAAAAAAGTTTGAATCTGTGAGGAATTTCGGACTGAAGGAGATAAAATTAGACAAAAAATTAATTCAATTTTTGACACAAAATTTGAATTTAATTTCATTTAAAATTCAAATAAATTTTGTCCAAAAAATTAATATTAGAACTGACCTGACCCACACCCGCATCTGACACGGCTCATCTCGGTCGGCGGCGCGTGTGGTGGTTTGGGCTAAGGTTCATTTTGTCCATAACTCCTCCCTTCTACAAACTTGGGTTGCCCCTTGGAGCCCAACCCAAGTATTGTACTTTAGAGCTTATATGCATACACAAGCTCTCTTAAAGTTTCAATATGGAATAACCCATTTAAAGGAAATCCACATTTAATTCTTTAAATGTCCAATTCTACGAACCCGAAACGACGTCAACTTCTCATTCACTCATAAATGGTTTTGACGAACCGTCTTTACTGTGTGACTTGTCATGTGACAAGGAACACGTCACCTCTTTAGACTCACCCCAAATGACATTTGGGACCCACTCAATTTTAAGCTCAAAATTAACTCAAAATAAACCTTTATAAAATCAATTTTTCAACAGTATTTTGTGGAGCCTCTACCATTACTGATCTTAAATTTTCTCCACTTGTGGGCCAGCATTGATTACTGGAGTGAATCTGTACTTATCATATGTTAGGCACTGCTGAGATTTCATTATGTATGGTTGACTTTCAGATTCATTATCATTTGGCATTTGCTTCTTTCGCGTAAAAACCATAAAAGTCCACCGCATTAATTCCAGCTTACGGCGAATTTGTCATATAGGTTAAAATACGGTAATTACATAAATAAAATAAAAAAAATCTTAAGATTTGATATTTGTAACATTTTTTATTTTATTTTTTAATTTTATCAATTTAAATATTAGAGCTTTGATTTGTTTCAATTTAAATCATATCCTTATTTTTATTAAGTAAAATCGATGGGAAAAATAATATTTTAGTTATTAAATTCAATGAAAAATAATATTTTAAATATTTTATATACACTTCTATTAAAGTTAATAACTAAATTCTATTTTTTTTCATCTATTTTATTTAGCGGAAATAGATTGATAGTTTAAATTAAAAATAAACTACAAAATAGGATCTAAATTGATAAAATCAAAAATTAAGTATTTATTTTATTATAAAAGTCAAATTTTGTTAAGTAAAGGATTTTTTTTTAAAAGACGAATTATTGTTTTAAAGGATTTTTTTTTTTTTTTTTTTTTAATTTTTTCCTTCCAATTTTTCCCAACCATCGTTGAACCATTGTTGAAATTTTAGTATTTTGTCAGAAAGCTTGCCTTCATTGCCAAATTTGCCAAAGGTGGCCAACGATGGTGATGATGATGATATGTATAGATAGGTAGATTTAGTAGATGATACTTGGACAAAATAAATAACACTTTGACAGATAAGTAGATAGTAAACAAATAGACAGAGAGGTAAAAGTTACATGATCTTTGAAATTGTTGTTGTCCTTTTTACTTCCAAAATAATAGTGTTTGGGACTATTATTCTAAAAGTTTTAAAATTTGGCTTTATGGTACGAGTACCTTGATTTTAATATTTTTTAATCTTTAGTGATTTTCTTTAAAATTATGTCAATATTTTGTGAAGATGAATCTAATAAATAAATAAATAATCACTAAAGACAAATAAGACTTTTTCTAAAAAAAACAATTTTTTAGTTCGTCTAGTCAAGTAGTACCAAAAAAATGTAATTTTTTTCTAAAGAAAATAAAAAAAAAATCCTTAAAATAAACAAAAAAAAAATAAAAAAAAAAAGGGTCATTAGAAAAGGCAACCACAAACATCCACTGGTTATAGTTACATAAATGTCCTCATTTCATCACGAAGTGCATACCATTCATGGCTCTCTTAGATGAAATCTCAATTTTTTAACTAAAATTTTTACTACGTGAGTGTTTGGTAGAAATTGCATTCCTAATACGCTCTTAGGTGCTGTTTGGTAACACTTACGTTTTCAGTTTTCTGTTTATATTTACAAAAATTTTAAAAACTCAAATAAAAACTTGTTTGGTAAAATTTCTGATTTATAAATAAGTGGACTCAGTTTATAAATTTGGCCAAAAAATGAAAACACAAAAAATGTGTTTCCGTTTTAAGTTTTGAATTTTTTTTTTTTTACTACCCAACACTAGCCACCACCCACCACCATTTTCCACCACCGTCTTCAGCCACCACCACCCACCC
>NW_021025970.1:155062-187823 GCF_004153795.1 Camellia sinensis
TTTTTTTTATATTTTTAAATTTTTTTAAACATTTTGTTAATTACCAAACGTGTTTATAGTTTATGTTTTTCTAAAAATAAACAAAAAATAAACAAAAATCAGTTTATAAAATTTTTGTAAATATAAACTGAAAACGTAAACGTTACCAAACACACATAACTAAAGATATTTTTTTTATCATAATCAAAATAATAATTTCAATAGGTCACAACTAATATCACAATAAATTACAACTAATACCATAAAATACCAAAATAAGTCATAACTAAATTATAATTATCACGACGATGAATTATTATAAATACCTAATTTGGGATGTTTATTATAAAATTTAATTACATAAACAACATATTCGTCTTTTTTGTACATGACTTAAAAGTCACAATAATGAAGTGATCAAATATAAAAAATTAATATTCAAACTCCATTTTAAACTGAGAAAATTTTAATTCAGTGTATATTTATAAAAATAATTATAAATTAATGAATTTTATAAATATTAATAATTAAATTTATTAAAAATTTCAACAATTTGTAATAGTTTTGTAGAAAGACCACTGTGTGGTAATTTCCCCTTTCAAATTTTACATATTAGCTTTATTTGGGATGTGAGTTGGCTTCTTGTCGGGGCTAAAAAGTTCGTTTGCATTAGATTTTTTAGTTTTTTTTTTTTACTTTTGTGAGAAAAAGGTAAAATTATTATGGCTTAGATGTAACATTTTATTTTATTTACTTTTTAGTCTATTTTGTAACTAAATTAGCCCCCAACCTCATTTTGGGTTGGTTTGGGAAGTGGGTTGACTTTTGATTTTTTGATTTTTTTGGCTATTTTAACCTGGGCTAAAAAGCTTGGTTTGGGAAGAGCTTTTTGGCTTTCTTGACTTTTTTTTGTAAAAGAAGAGTGTAATGATTATGGGTTGAATGTGATGTTTTATTTGTTGTGGCCAAAATAGCCTATTTTGTCTTTTGTGGCTATTTTAGCCACAAATCATCTTCCCAAACGGATGCCAAACGAGAGCTTTGTGTTGTCTAAAATACAAAAACAATAAGCCTCGTTTGGGAATATGCTATTTTAGTAATTTTTAAATTTTTTGGCTAAAATATGAGGTAAAAAAATTAGTATATTTGGGATAATTTTTTGATTTTTTAGGAAAAAATGTGCAAAAAGTATAGAAAAAATGAAAATTTTGACTTTTATGTATAGTTTGTTGGCTTTTTGACTTTTTTAATAACTTTTTGACTTTCACACTAAAAAGTGATGTTCCTGAATATTATTTTTAGAAGAAATTTATTTGGGAAGTGGATTGACTTTTTTGTTATGTTAGTCTGGACTAAAAAGTCTCGTTTAAGTCGGGCTAAAAAGTTTTGTTTGGGTTGGATTTTTTTTGACTTTTGTAAGAGAAAAAAATGAGATAATTATGATTTGAATGTGACATTTTAAAAGTGTTTGGCCCAATTTTTTTTACCCAACTTATGGCTTTTAACTTAAAAAAAGCTAAAACTAACTATTTGTTCCAACTTAATCATACCAACTTAAATTTATAACAGCTTTTTTTGAAGGTAAATAATTTGATTTTGAGAATCTGCTCCAAGGGTGCTTCTAATTCTCAACTTAAGCGGAAGAGGGTCAAAATTACGTAAATGCCCTTCACCAATTTGAAGTATTACCAAATTGCCATTATATAAACCATAAAGATATTACTGTTTACTATGAGAGAGAGAGAGAGATAGGCGATTTCTGATGGTGAGAGGCGATTTCCGGTGAAGCTCTTTCTCTCTGTTCGTCGCTGTGCCTTTGTTGTCATCCTCCCATTGTGATCAATGCTGAAGTGTTCTCCAATTGTTATGATCTGAAATCAACGCGATCTGATATTGGAAATCGCCATCTCTAGCGTTATAAGAGGCGATTTTCGGTGTGAACCAAAGCTGTCTCTCTCTTTTCTCTCTTGCGATCTGAAACCATCGCGATTCCAACACAATCCGTCGGTTCCAGAAGAGAACAAATGACTTTTCTCTCTCTCTCTCTCTCTCGCGATGTGGAACCATCGCGATTCTAGCACGAACGACTTCTCTCTTTCTCACGAACTAGAGGTGGTGGCTAGGGCATCAACAACGAGGGCTTCGCAGACCACCAATGGCAACGAGGGCTTCTTGCAAACCACCTGTGGTGGCTAGGGTTTTGCAAAATTGTAATAAAAAAAAGAAGTTTTTTTTTTCAATTAACTTGCATTTAATTTAAAAAAATATTTCAATTAATATTGAAATAAATTGTGCAATTTATATCCATTAAATAAATTGAATTTATTTCGCAATTATTGATATAAATTGCCCAATTGCACAATTTAAATAAAGAAATAAATTGCACAATTTTATCAATTAATATTGATATAAATTTATTTCAATTAAATAACTTCTTGGTATTGTAATAATAATAATAAAATCGTTGCTAATTGATATTAATGAAAAAAAAAATAATAATAAAAAATTAAATAAATTCTATTAAATGAAATAACAATTGTTGTAATGAAATGTATCAATTTTTATATTAATTGATACTAATTATCTTAACTTCTATTAATGAAATATTTTTTTTTAAAAAAAATTAAAACTAAAGAAAATGAAAAAATAACAATTTTTATATCTTATAAGGGCAAAAAGGGCATTACACAATAAAAAGTTATTTTACAGTTTATTCAACCAAACATTACTCTGCTGATTAAATCTATAATCCAACAGGTACACCAAACAGATTAATAGTATTTGATTAAAGTCATAATCTATAATCTGTAATTTGTTTTAACAGGAACACCAAACAGAACCTTTGTTTTATTGACTTTTAGCTTATTTTGTCCTTTTTTTTTTTTTTGTGTGGCTATTTTAACTTTTTAGCCTCCGAACCCATCATGCCAAATGATGGCTAAAGATTCTATACTAGTGTGAAGAAGAAATTAAGAAAAAAAAAAAGATTCGAGATTTAAGTTTTGTAATATATTTTTTTTAAATTTTACTTTTATCAATTTAAATTATAGTGTAAATTAGAAATACATCTATGAGATTTGATTAAAATACGAATCATCCCATGTGGTTTTGAAAATTACATTCTACCCGCTAAGGTTTCTAATTTCATAACAAATCGTCTATTTTAATAATAAATCATGAAATCAATTAATAATGTTTAATGATGTTATAAATATGTTTCAATTAATAATTTAGGTATTTTTATTATTGAATGAGAGAACAATTATGAATTTCATTTTTTTAGTTAATTCTATTAAATAAATTTTTTTGACAAGGGAATATTTGTAATTTTTCAAATCACAGGGACAATCTGTACTTTAAGTAAACCTCAGAGATGTATTTGTAATTTATTCTAAATTCTAGTATTTTAATTTGTTTTCCATTTAAACATTTTTTCAACCTATTTTCATTAAGTAAAATTATCGAAAAAAAATTATTTTAGTTATTAAACGCAATATAGGTGTACGAAAAATATCTAAGAAATCTATTACAATTGAGGTTAATGATTAAAATATAATTTTTAAAAATAATTTTACTTAATAAAAATAGGCAAATACTTAGATTAAAATAAATTAATAAATTAAAAATTTAGAATTTTTTTTGTTACAAACTCAAACTTCACGTTTGGTAACGTTTACGTTTTTCGTTTATATTTATAAAAAATTTATAAATTAATTTTTGTTTATTTTTAGAAAAATAAAAATTGAAAATACATTTGATTTGAATAGAATATTTGAAAAATTTTAAAAAATAAAAAAACAAAAAATGCTGTTTTCGTGATTTGAATTGAACCACTGACATTGGTACTTCTGCATTGCATCCGTTACTTCCATATTTTTCTTCATTTTATAAACCTTTGTACGTTAAAAATGATAAAACAAAAAAATATTATGTGAGTGTTGTTCTCATGGTTCGAACAACTGACATTGTGCTTCCACATTGCTTTCATAGTTCTTCTATATATATATTTTTTCAATCTTAAAACTTTTATAAACATGTTTTTTCAATTTATGATTTTTAATTTAAGAGACTTATTTATAAATTTAAAAATTTACAAAAACAAGTTTATATGTCATTTTTTAAAATTTTTGTAAATGTAAATTAAAAACTGAAGGTAGAGTGGTTACTCTCTTTTTTTTTTTTTTTTTTATATTTTTTAAATTATAATTTTTCCTAAAATGTGAATTTTGAAATGGCAAGATTACCCTTGAGAGGAACCGGACGCACTGTAAAGCGACGAGAACGCAACACGAGAGAGAGGACAGAGGGACAACGACAATTGTCCCACGTTGCTACTTTGCAGCTCTCTCTCTCTCCCTCTCTCTAAACCCCCACACCATCTCCATAATTTCTACGAAACCTGTTTCACCAATCCCAGATCTCTCTCTCTCCTCAAATTCATTCACCGGAAAACCACACTTACACTGCTCACCGTTATCGGAAAACTGCTTTAATTCACCGCCAAAACCGCCCTTGTTTCCAGTCTCCGTTGACTCTCTAAGCGATCGGGTCGAAATGAGTACTGGAGACCTTATCAGCATCGAGCCACAGGAGCTTCAGTTCCCTTGTAACTTTCTCTGAATTGCCCTTCTTTGCGATTTTGCTTTCAGATCTGTGTTTTTACTGGTTTTTGAACTGGTTTGTGTTTTTTTTTTTAGTTGAATTGAGGAAGCAGATCTCGTGTTCTCTGCAATTAACGAACAAGACTGATAACTATGTTGCATTCAAGGTACCAATTTTGAATTTTTTGTATGTAATTTAGGCGTTTTTTGTGTTAAAGATTTCATGAATTTTGTTGGATTCATCAAACCCTAGGGGATTAAAAATGTCTGCTTTTTTGTTTTTGATTTTTTAATTTGCGAGTTTTAGGTCAAGACGACGAATCCTAAAAAGTATTGTGTTCGTCCTAACACTGGAATTGTGTTGCCACACTCTGCATGTGATGTTATAGGTAAAAAACCATATTTTCTTTCATTCATTTCATTTTCATTTTCGTTTTCGTTTTCGATCTTGATTTGGGTTTCCTATAATTATCATCTCCTTGTCATCCATTTTGTCAATTATTATATCAATTTGGTGATAAATTGTCAAATTTGTTTTGTTTAGTTACAATGCAAGCACAAAAGGAGGCTCCTCCTGACATGCAATGCAAGGACAAGTTCCTACTTCAAAGTGCGGTCGCTAGTCCTGGAGCTACCACAAAAGATATTACTGCAGAGATGGTAACTACTAATTGTTATGTGATTTTGCATGCAAGTTTCTAAAATCTGAAAGAAAATGTTCTGGCTCGTCGAATTCTTTTGTTTTGTTTATTTTATTTTATTTTATTTTGAAGTTCAACAAGGAGTCTGGAAATCATGTGGAGGAGTGCAAGTTGAGAGTTTCTTACGTCCCACCACCACAACCACCGTCACCAGTGCGAGAAGGATCAGAGGAAGGTTCTTCGCCAAGGGCTTCAGTGTCAGATAATGGGACCATAAATAGAGCTGAATATACTGCTGTGAGTATTTGAGATGTCATACTACGGTAATTTGAAAAGAAGTCTTTGCATCGTTAAAATTTCTTATCACCAGATTACATATTGACACACATGACTACCCATGTTTGTAGGCTTCAAGTGCATATGTTGAAAGGGCATACGTCGAGCCTCAAGACAACTCATCGGAGGTTAATTGTTTCTTACCTGTTCTAATTTTATCCTTTGGATTTGCCTGGATTATATATTAATGTTAGTTTATCATGGAAATTTGAAAAGATATTTGTAATTAATAATCATCACCAACCATTTGCATTCTGGTTATATATATATATATATATATATTTAGCTTGGTACAATTACTTAAAATGTTTGAAAGAATATCTCACAGAGATTTATTGTCCATTTATAGCTTTCATACATTTTTCCTCGAAATGCACTTGAAATGTTAAAGGGATTCAGCTATTAAGTTTTGTATGCGTGTCTTAGAATGGGCTTGATTTGAACTCCTCTTAAGCGTATTTTGAGTGATTGTATGGGGATGGTGCTACATGAATTCCAACTTGGAACTTGAAATTTGTATTTTGCTCGAGCAACTATGTACCCACTTGACTGGTTGTTTGTTTTTGTTATGCTTCACTTCTGAACTAGTTGTCAAGCTTACACTTCATGCATGTGATACAATTACAATTGAACACTGCAACATACATTACACAAGCATGATACAATGGGAATGACTTAACTAGCACAAGGGTTTTGCCCATAGAAATTAGCCAATACATCAAATATATTAACAGTCTCTTTCAAATTGTATCTTTGTTATATAACATAATGATATAATTCTGATTGTATTTAGAACTTGTCTCGAGTGACGCCCAAGTTTCAAAGGAAAGTAGTCATTTGAAGAAGGAAAACTTCCAATGAACATCCCACAGTTACCATATTTGTTTGCAGAGTTTGATTCCTCTTAGGGATTAGATCTCATTCGATTGCTTCCGTTTTCTTTTGTTTTGCTTCAATTTTTTGGTTTCTTGATCATTCCAGCCTTAGGGTTTCAATCTTGGTATTTGTTCACCTTCAATTTTGCTGAAACTTGTTTGATCTTCCTTTGAGTTTGTTTGGTGATCTAGTTTATTCTGGTCTGGGTCTTTTGAACGAAGGTTTTGATCTTGGGCTTCGATCTCCATTTTTCTTCGCTCTTGTAGTTTCTCTCTATCTAGGGCATTGACCAAGCTCGATCCATTCGCCATTAGGGTTTTAATCTTGGACCTTGTTGGCATTTGATTTCTATTGAACTCCTCCTCCAATCTTTGTGTTAGTTCAGTGATCTCGTTTTTTGTAGCTCTTCTGTCGAACTAGAGTTTCAGTCTTCCTCAATCTTGAGTTTCTATCTCCATTTTTCTTCGCTCTTATTGTTTCTCTCAGTTTTGGGCTTTGATTAAGTTCTTTGATCTCCTTAGATCCTTTGGTTACCTTTTTTTTTGAAATGTTGGAGTTAGTTGAAGTTGTGCCTAGCAGTGTTACATGGACTCTTACATATACTCTATAGTACTCATGTCCACTAGATGTGACAAGGTAAGAGTGTGACGTGTCCGACATCCATACCTAATTTAGACATTGAAATCCTCTAATTTTATATGATGTCTGAAGAAGAAAAAGCTCGCATTTGTTAGAAAGAAATATTTCATCTCTCACGTGGGTAGAATACAGAAATTTTGAAAAGCCTATTTAATTTCAAGCACATCTCTAAGTAATTCACATCATCCTATTTAAGAATATTATGTAATATGCAATATATATAAGTATTTAGGACATGTTCCCATACTTGTACCCAACTTTTGGATACATATCCCAATATTTTAATATATAAATTTAGGAAGATCTGATTCTTGGACAAGCACCCGCACCCAATACTTATACCTGAGTCCATGTAACATAGTTGGTTAGATAGGGGCTTCAATAGGCCAATCCAAGAACAACTTTATCCTTTTAAAATTACCTGCCCAAATTTAATCCAGTTCTCAGTTAGGGTTAGTCACCACACACAGTAATAAACAATGCTAAGATTAAACACATTGATTTAATACGGAAAATCTTGAGGAAAACTCTCATTGAGGGAAAAATCATGGTCCAAACACCCCAACAAAATTCCATTAAGCAAATCGATGTAGTATAAAAACATGCACATGTGGCTAAATATGCGCACTAGGGGCTCCAACACCTAAATCAGGTCAAATTGGGTAAAATAGTGCAATTGATTGGCCATTGCGCGCCATCAAGTGTTAAGTGAGTAGTACAATCTATAAAGAAAAATGTTGAAAGTTCACCCAATGCTCAATTGCCTTGGCACTTAAATCTGCTCGATTGCTCTTAAGAGCGATCTTCTCTGTTTTGACTAAAATTCATAGGTTCTAAAAAAATTTAGAAGTTGTTTGAGATGTTCTAAATAAGTGCATTTTTTGACTTTTTATGAAATATGGGGTCAAATTGGGTAAAATAGTGCAATTGATTGGCCATTGCGCGCTATCAAGTGTTAAGTGAGTAGTACAATCTATAAAGAAAAATGTTGAAAGTTCACCCAATGCTCAATTGCCTTGGCACTTAAATCTGCTCGATTGCTCTTAAGAGCGATCTTCTATGTTTTGACTAAAATTCATAGGTTCTAAAAAAATTTAGAGGTTGTTTGAGATGTTCTAAATAAGTGCACTTTTTGACTTTTTATGAAATATGGGTTGGGTTTGAAGTGATGTGATAGAGAGGTGATGTGACTTAAATAAAATGATGTGACTTAAATAGGATAGTGACTTTTTGATTTTTTGACTTTTTTAGTATATGCCAAACAAGGCCTTGACACCCAAGGTTGAAAATAAGTCATGAAATTAGAAAATATTTTCAAAGACAATACTTAATATAAATTATAGGATGCAATCTACATGAATGCACTGATACTTGTTAACAGAACAAGGATCTCTGATGTCTTCGACAACTAACTAGGCCTGCAACAAGAGAAGTTAATGTAATCTATCCTTAATTAATTAGGGCATTTGGTCTAGTGGTTATGTAACATCTTTTGTGGTGCGAGGTCTCGTCTTCAACTCCAATGAAGAGGATTTTGACACTTTTTGTGGTGGTTTATTTATTCTCCGTTATAGGGGGCTTATGTAATTAGTGGTAGTTGTATTTGTCTTGGGCTCGGGTTAGTTGGTTTATAGGTTATTAAGGGGTGATTCTATTTGCACCAAAAATATAAATCAATACGCTAAAATTTTAAAATTTTAATTCCTATTATACTTTAATGTAAATTTACTAATGAGGATAACATATATTAAATCCTAAGATAAAATGTTATTTTTTCGCATGGTATACTCTAATCACTTATACGTATTTTTCATATTCAAGTATCTTCATCTTCTTTATCAAGTTTCAATTATTTTCTCTCATTCTTCTTGTGCCTCACTCCAAAACTCCAATCCAACCCACCAAAACTCACCATTATCATCAACGTCATTGTTTTTTATTGTGTTGTTACTTGCAAATAGAAGAAAGTTTGAACAAAATCAAATAATAGATGAAAATAATAATTAAAATTATTTTTTTATACAACCTATCAAAGAGGAGATAAGTTTTCACATAAATATCAAAATTTTTGATTTTTGTGTTTTATCCCCCTTTTTTTAAGTAAATGAATACCTTTTTTCCAGTTTTAGATGTTCTTCATACAATTCTTCATACATTTGTTTAATAGAGTCCCCTTTCTTCTCACTAGACTCACTATTTTCTTTGCAAGTTTTACTAGACTCCATTACAATCACTTCACCATCACACACACCTCAAGATTGAGAGACATAAGAGCACATTTGGTATGATGGGAATGGGAATGGAAATTCCATTCCGTTCAACCTTGTATTCCATTCTTACTCTCATTCTATTTCCACTTCATTTCATTCCATCGTACCAAACATGCTCAAGAGACTTGATGGTGGCAATTAATTCTGTAGTTTACACTGCTCTCATTAGACCTAGAGTCATGAGACTGACTCCCCTCAGTATCACTCGCATCATCCTCAGTAGCTTTGAGACCTTTAATCTCACTTTTCCTATTACCTTATTCAGCCTGAACATGACTAAGACCATGACACTCATGAGTCATGACATTGAATTCCTTCATGCTTTTTAAGTTTTGATTGATGAGACTTTGATCCTTTTTTGAATGTCTAGAGTTTTTATAACCACTGAATTTCTGAGGTTGAGTTGAACCGGTGCCCTTTAAAATTTTAAACGTCTTTTAAACTTCTTTGCAAAGTTCTTCAATTGTCATGGTGTTAAGGTTCTTAGTCTCTTCAATGGCTGTGAACTTGGCTCTAAAATGCTCTGAGAGATCTAAGAACCTTTCTAACAATTTTCGCATCACTGATAGTTTCACCTAAGCTAAAAGTACCATTTTCTATGTTACTTAGCCTGGCATAAAATTGATCAACAGTTTCAGATTCTTTCATCTTACATTCTTTAAATTTTGAAGTTAGAGTTTGTAGTTTAGGGTCTTTTATTGTTTGAGTTCCTTTGTGAGTAATTTTCAATATTTCCCGAGTGTCTCTGGCACTCTTACAAATAGAGATTTGTTTGAACTCACTAGGAGTAACAACATTGAAAATAGCATACAGTGCTTTCACGATGTATTCCTTGTTATCAAGATCTATCTCTTCCCATTGAGTGTGTTTTCAACTTCTTTTCATTGGTGGTGGGATCAACCACAAAGGCTGGTTCAAATCCGTGTTCTACAAACACAATACACGTGGACCAAGGGACTTGAACTAATATTTCATTTTGGCTTTCCAATACGGGTAATTACTACCAGCAATATGTGGTGATCAGTGAACGGAGCCTCCCTCTCTAAGTGAATCTGACTGCATCTAAATGAATATGAAACCTTAGAATCAACTCTAGTGGTTAAGCTATAAGAAATGAGCACTTTTGCACTGATACCAACTGAAATATTAGAGTTACCTGAAATTGTGTTTAGAGAGGGGTGAATAGGCTAATTCAAGAACAATTTTACCCTTATAAAATTATTGGCTCAAATTAAATTTGCTTCTTTGTGCGGGTTACAATCACCAAACACAATAATATTGAACGCAGTGACTTAACATGGAAAACCCCGAGGAAAACCATCATTGAGGGAAAAACCATGGTCCTAACACCCCAACATAATTCCTGTTAAGCAATTCAAACTAGTAGACAGAGACAAAATGACTTACAACCTATCCTCAATTATCCTATCTCTGAGTTCCACCAATGAATGAGCATGGTCTAGCCTACTCAACCTTCTTCTATATGCTTGTCCATCATGAAGCTCCTTACGTCGATTTTTTTTACACAAATGATTCTGTTCACTCAAAAGGACGAGTGATGGGATGGTGAATGCATGTATGAATCCTAGGATGCAATCTACATGAGTGCACATATACCTAGGAGGGTAATGGAGTAAGGATCTTTGATGCCTTGGACAACTAACTAGGGTCTTCACAAGACAGTCTCTTAGCCCTCTATCTAAATTCCCAAGCCCCATTACAAATTACATGAGATCATTTTGTCGTGCATAAATTGCCCATGGGCTATGTTTCATGGACTTTTTTGAATGTATGAAGTACCTATGTCAAATGTGTATTTGAACATTTGCCTAGCAAGCATAGTTAATAATTTGAGTTTACAATTAAACTTTGCATAAACCCCTAGATTATGCATGAAATATTCTATGACACTTTTTGAACATTATTTTACCCCAAAAAATAAATTAAGTATATATTAAAAAATTATGAACATTTTGTCGTGTCTCCGTATCCTTGGCCATGGGAAGTAAATGAATACCCACACATGCACCTTAGTTTTAGGAAACTCTAATTTCAGGTGAGCAATTTGCTCTGGAATCTCGATTCTTCAATTCAGAGTATGAATCTAATTAGAACTACGTTCTTAATTAGGATGGAACCTCTCAAACTAAGTAGCATAGACGCAGACAAGACACGACACGACATGACGTGAACATGTTGACACGGTAATTTTTAAAAAATGCAAGACACTATATGCGTGGGACACATTAAAATTTTTATATTTTATAAATTTGTTAAATGTCAGATAGATGAATATTTTATTGGAAGGTAATAAATAAAAAACATAACACTAATTAAAATTAAAGTTATACAATTCATAACTTATACATTAACAATTGTATTCTAAAGAATGGAAAATGATTATAGAACATTGAAGTACGCATGATATATTCGTCTTATAAATGTTTCATAACATATTTACAGTACACAAGTTGCATTATGAAGAATGCAGAACATTGTTACTACGAAGACTTTCATCAGATAAGTAGTGTTTGTAGGATTCAAGAAGGGTTGTTGAAGTGTTCGAGTAGTCTAAAATTTTAATTAAGACACGTTAAGGAAATGTTAGAATCGATTTAAGGAATGTTTGCTGAGTGTCATGTCAGACATGGGTGTCCAATGCCTCCTCTATAGACTTGTTTGCGCTTCTTGAACATATGAATCCCTGTTATTATAAATTTAAAATTTTAATTAAGATGTTGAGGAAATGTCGGAATCACTTTTAGGAGTGTTTACTGAGTGTCGTGTGGACATGGGTGTCCATTGTCTCCTCTGTAGAAAAAAAAAAAAAAAAAAAACCCATCAAATTATAAAAAAAGATTAACTCAAATTTATACTAATAGTTCATATTCCCTGTCTCAAATTGTTTGTTCATTTTTGACATTCTTTCCTTTTAATTGGGTCAATAAATAATAGGGGTGAGCATGGTTTAGTTTGGTTTGGTTTTGAAGTAAACCAAGACCAAACTACTACTTATGGTTCTAAATTATGGAACCAAACCGAACAATGGAAATCTCAGAACCAAACTAAACCAACTCGGTTCAATTCCGTTTGGAACTATGATTTTTATGAACTTTGTCATCCTTCACAACATGATTACAACTTGCTCAAAGATAGCGCAATATATCATCATTTTACAAATTTTTTTTTGTTTACATGCTTGTTTAAAACTAGTTCTACTATTATGCAAGAACACACTTGCCAGAGCAAAGACTTGACAACTTATGAATATATATGAGATACTAATAACGTACTAGAGTGTCTACCATAAATAACAAATTATATATGTATATATCTAAACGGTCTTGGTTCAGTTCAATAAAATCACGGACTGAATTGTGAAGGACAGTGCACCTATTTTTAGAATTGGGACTGGACCACACATTGAGAAAACCAAATCAAACTGTTCAGTTTGGTCTGAATCAGACCGATTTGCTGTTTTTTTTGCTCAGTCCTTAAATTTATCCACAAATTAAAAGATTTTAATTAGTCCTTGTACATAAAGCATTCAAAATCATTGAAAAAGGGAAAATGATGAAATATATAGACAATTTGCTTGGATGGCTAGAATAGTGAAAATGGACAAATAATTTAGGATACAGGGAGTATTTACATAATATTTATTATATTCACAAAAAAATAATTTGTAGTTGACACCAATATTTATTCATATTTTAACAATATATCGTAACTAAAAAAAAAAGAAAAGGTTTTACAATATATAAAATATATAAATGCTATCATAGGTGCTCAACCTACTCTTCTATGTGTTTCGCTTATCGCGCTGATTCCATTTCGTGCAATAAGATCCGCACCCATTCCTAAGTCCATGTAATATAGGAAATGGGTCTCAATTTGAGTTTCTGAAGTGAAGAGGTGAGATGGAAGTATGACAAGAGTGGTGGTGCAACTAAGGCTAGTCGTGGTTTCTATTGTCGATTGTGTAGCCAAAGTTTTAAAAGGCTTTACTAAGGCTCACCTCGCCTCGAGGCTAAGGTGAAATGCATCAACGCTTTGATTTTTGGGCTATACTTTCCCAAGACTTGCGCATCGTAGTTTGAGATATACGCCTTAGATGCGCCTTGTACGCTTTTTGCGCATAAGCATATAAAGAGTACACACGTGAAGAGGTTGCCTTAGGCTCTTGTTAAACATAGTGAAATGTTCAATGCCTTGAGAAGAAAAATATTTACACCTTTATATTTATTTTTTATTTAATAGTTTACTATTTAAAACTATTCAACTTATTTACTAAATATTAAAATTTGAAATTTGAAATGCTTGTGTCTCGATGCTTTAAGGCTTATGCCTTGCCTCATGAGGGGTAAAATGCCTTGAGTTATGCATTCACCTTTAAAAACTGTGTGTAGCCAATTGAGGTTGGAGGTTGAAGCCTCTGAAATTAGGGGTCTGTTTTCATGTGCGAATGTAGTAGTTGCCGGTAGGTGTTAGTACGTTAATACACTTGAGATGGAAGGGGTGGGGGTTGGATGGAGGCGCTGCAATGGTTTTCTCCGTTTGGTGGCTGGAAGTGTCTGGAGGGGTGAGCTTATTTGTGAAGAGGGTGTAGTAGAAGATTCCATTGGTGGTCAAGGTTCCCACCTCGGGTTCAGGGAGCTTCGAGACACTCATGTAGCTAGAATTAGGGCAGTTTGGTGACAGTGTTGGTGTTAAAAGGTCCGTCAGCATTGAGGAAGAAGATGAAAGGAAGGAGATGACTGAGGTTTACACGTGGAAAGCTCATGGATCAGGTTGAAGTTCTCAGGAATGGGAAGGTGACAGAGAGGACTTGAAAGAAGATGAAGTCTGCTGCATGAATTTGGGAGGGTTTGCAGAAGTAGAAATGGCCAGGTGGAGGGCTAAGATGGATTGGAAATGGTGTTGTGGGTTAGGCAAGGAATTGTGTGTGTTTTTTGTTGGGAGAGAAATAGATCAATTTACCAGGAGAGGCCTGGTGATTAGAAAAGGCTCGACAAAAGTTGGGCTCAAAGTTTGATGGGCCATTACAGGGTGAGAAATTTAAGGTCATAATGTAGTTTTGTGTGCCACGAAAAGAGATTGGAAGGCTGCTGCTGGGGGATTTGTTGGTCTTGCACCCCAATAATCCAATAAAGTATTGGCCAGTTTTGCTAAGGTTGTGAAGAGTACAAGGCCAAAGGCAGCAGAGGCAAGAATCAGTAAAGTTGATGAGCTGGGTTGGGGTTCAGTGAGGAGGGTGGCCAGTTTTCCTCTTTGGTTATTTATTTACTAGTAAATGGTCAGTGAGGGTATGGGGTGAAAAAAGTCGTCATCTGCATAGAAGTTTGTCTTTTCTCTTTATTTTGTGCTATACCACACAGGAATTTCAGGACATTGAATGGTTATTTTTCACGAGAGTTGGTTTTTGAAGAAATTTCTTCTACAGTCTATTATTGGAAATCTGGGATCTCTTGAAATATGTTGTCAGGTTTCTGTGAAGAATGTGACACTGTAAACTTTCTGGCCTTGTGTGTTGGTCTTTTTTAGGTGTACCTTGTTCCTTCTGATGCTTCTCATACTAGTGGTTATTGGAATTATAAGAAACTGTCCAGATAACCCAACTCTCTAAAACCTGCATTTATAGTTTTAATTTTTCCATGTTGTATTAGGTGACTGCAAATCCCTGTTTTTAAAATTTTTTTATTTTTTGTTTTGCTTCTCACATGCGTGGTCATTCTTTTGATATTGTTATTGTTACTAAGTTTTGAAAACAATTTGCCTGGTAGAGCTCAATGGATTAGAAGTTTCTTTTAATCATGGCAACTACTCGGTTTTTACACAGGCTATGGTTATAGAATTCAGTACTGTATAAATTAAGCAGTACTTTGATCCAATTTCAGGTAAAGGCTCTTGTTTCTAAGCTGACTGAGGAGAAGAATTCTGCAATTCAGCAAAATAACAAGCTTCAGCAAGAATTGGTAAGGGATTCAGTATGTGAATGCTTCTTTCGACTAAACTGTCCTACTTAACTTATGGAATAGAATTAGCACCATCTTGTTATTTCTCTTTGCTGGAGGGCTCCTTTCAGTCATGCTTACAAGTAAAGTTGTTTCATTATTCCCTTGGATGCTATAAAAAAATCACTTAAGAAATATAGTAATGCATTCATCGTTACATCTATGTGATCTTGTAGATGTTTGGATCTTGGATTTGTGGAGGGAAAATTGAATGAAATATAAGCTTTCCCGTTCTTAATTCTTTTCCTTCCACAAACGCACAGAGACTTTTACCCCCTCTTATTTCTTTTCTCTCGACAAATCCAAAATCCAAAATCCATATCACAATGGTAGACAGCAGGGATTTACATGATTTGCGACATTCTGAGAATAGAAATTTTACATTTAGGTTGCACTGTATTTCACAAGTATTGGATTACAACCTTATGTGTAATTTATTTTAACATCATTTATGATCATCTATTGGATTACAACCCTATGTGTTAGATGTATCATGGACCAAATTTTTAAGAATTGGTTTCCTTAAAACTTCCTTACAGTTGTTACGTAGACCATAACAAATGAAAATCAGTTTTTCAAATTTCAATTATAATTCCTATACAAAAAAAAAAAAAAAAAAAAATGACAAAAAAGGGTTATTTTGTATATATTTTTAAATCTAGTATGAAAGCATCTAAAATAAAAAATAAAAAATTTTAGTATGTGAAATAAAATGGTGTTATATGTAATGTACAATGTAAAAAAGGCATTTTACTCATTTTATAGCAATCATACAACAATATATACATATAGTGATGATAGTGTTAAATACAAATATATAAGAAGTGTATGATATAAAATATTAGATACATATCTCATACCCTTATCCAAGTGTTGAGTGTTTGACATCGGCATTTGATTTATTTTGAAGAGTTCATGTAGCATAGGGTATAGATGTTGGGTGCGGTGCATATCTAGAAGTCAAACCATCAAATCTCAAATTTAAGAATACACGGATTTGGCAAAAAAAGCTCATATTATATATTTTTAATTTATTATGTGAGAGAAAATGGGGTTATATATAACATAAAATGTTAAAAAGGTTTATTTATTTATGTGTAGCAATTATATAAAAAGATATACATGTAAGATAGTGTTAGATACAAAAGAAGTGTTTGATTGGAAGTATCGGACACATATACTGCACCTTGTCCAAGTGACGGTGTCCAACACGTGTATTTGATTATTTTTAGGGGTCCATGTAACATAGCATGTTACTTAGATGAAGCAAAATGTGCATTTGCTTGTTGCAAAAAGCGTCAGCGACTGTTCTTTATCACATTTTACTGTAATATTTTTGTTTCCGTATATATGATTGGCCTATTAAACAGTAAGTTGCACTAATGTTGCAACAATTGCTCCATTTGATAGAAATAATATTGCCAAAATAACGGGTTATTAGATGTTATAATTGTGAGTAATGATTTACATCAGAAGTATAATTCATCGGGCACAAGGTGTTTACTTTTACAGCATTACAGAACCTCTCTTAAACCATAGACTTACTTTCTATGGGGCTTACAATGTGCAGGAGTTCTTGAGACGTCAAAGCAACAAAAGCCATGGCGGTCTTCCATTCATGTATGTTGTTATTGTCGGTGTAATTGGCATCCTTTTGGGGTATATTCTTAAGAGAACATGACCCCAGAGTTTGCCTTATGTTGTTCATCTGTTGTTGTCCCAGAGTTTAAAATGATTCAGAACTTTGAAAAAAGACAAATGTGTGATGATCAATAGGAGGCGGCTTTGTATTGCATTAGCCGCCATGTAATTGACTTTAGAAAACATGATCAAACCGGTTTGATGGGTTTTGTAACTGCAGGAGCATTACTTCCTTGTTTGACTAGCTGCTTCTTTGTTGTTAACATACTTATTTTAGTAACTTTGAGGTTTTTCTTCATCATGTACCCTTTGTTTCTTGTAGATTTGTTATTTTGTTTTTTCAGATTTTCTTTGGCATAGAAATACAATGCGAGGCCAAATGCCATGGATTAGTTTATTCTATTGATCTGTGCTGCGATTTGTTTGGTGTTTTTTTTGGAGCTCATTTCTTTATGCTATGTTCAGTGCATGGATTTGGAAACAGAAAGGGAAAATGTAGGTGAAATGTGAGTGAAATATAATTACGTTTCACCAATATTTCATATACCTTTTTTTTTTTTTTCCTTTTCAAATTCTTACCCAAATCCATGAAGCAAACACGACCTTAGTGTTTTTAATTGCAAATCTGAACTCTCTCATCTTTCTTGTTTTCGACTTCTCTCTAGTGTAGTGGGAATAATAAATAGCTGCTTCTCTGTATTGGTGTATTTTTTTTATTATTATTATTATTATTATTTTTTTTTGGAGGAAACTCTATATTGGTTTTGATCAGACATGAAATTCAGTACACTGTTGTAACCCGGATGAGATTACATTTGGAGAAGCTAAGCACAAATTTCATTGTATATATATTGATGAATTTCATAGTATAATCTTTTCTAGGCTTTTTAATTGTAAATTGGGAAAGTAAACTCCTTTTAGTTGCTTTTGATCTATCCTCGTAGTTTTTGAAGCTTTCATATCTGCTTTTACATGTCACAGCCAGGTTGGATAGAGTCCTGGCTTTTGCTTTGTGATTTAAGATCTTTTGCTTATCTTGAACTTGGGAAGTCCTTTACCCCTTATTTTTTTATTTTTTTGCCTTACTTCACTTTGAACTTTTGAATTACATTTGTTTTACATAGCACTTCCAGTATGATTCTATTTTCTTATCATGATGAAATTTTTGCCTTATTTCACTTCGAACTTTTGAATTACATTTGTTTTACATATCACTTCAAGTATGATTCTACTTTCTTATTATGATGTGTCTATATAACATCCTTTTTATGTTTAACATCCAAATGTAGCTGTAACATGCAAATCCAATCAGTCCCATTACATGGATTAAAGATTAAGCACTAATCCAAGCTGTCCATAATTAGATTGTTCTTTTTGTTTTGTAAGGGGGGAAATCGATCGAGGGGTCTGCAGTTCTAGGTTGGTGTGGAATTAGCAATTCCGTATAGTAATTTCGTGTAGATCAACCCCTGAATTGATTTTATTTCTGTTTCTAATTTGTTTTTGGGAAAAGACTATAGTGTACATATGTATTTTATAACTATAGAAGAAATGATATAATTTTATACTTTTTGAGTTATAACAAAATAAAAAAAAAAAGAAAATCATAATTCAATACAAGTCATAATTAAAATTTTAAATAATATCATAATTAAAAAAAAATTAATCATAATTAAATTAGAAAATAATAGAATTAAAAGTATATATGATATAAATTATGTTTAATAAAATTTTTCTTGTTTTTATATGATTTGGCAAGAGTTGAAATTGATTCAGGCCCATGACCTGTAGATTGACTTACCTTGTCTTGTCTTCATTTTTGGGCCACAGAACTCAGTCCCAGATGGACTTACCTTGTCTTCATTTTTCTCCTTTCGTTATGAAAATATAATTTTCAAGTTACTAATTGATGTGGTGGGCTGCTGGAGTGTGTGTGCAGATGTTATTAGTACCTCTGGGTATGGTCACGTGGTCTTTGAGGCTATGTTTGGTATTCATTATTCAATTGAATTAGTAGGACAATTATCCCCTTGTTCATTGTTTGATTTGTATTGGATTAGTAGGTAAAAGAATCCTTTTATTTTATTTCCCAACTTAGGATATATAGTTTTACCTCTACTCCATTACTAATAATCTTACAAATTTGTTAGATTAATAATCTTGAAACAAAATTTCAAAACAAATACAGGATTATTGGGTCTATGGATTAATAATCCCAATCCCATGGTCTAATTCTGTCAATCAAACATGCTGAGTATTATAATTGGTGGAGAAGATAAAATTTATAATTTAACACTGAATAATTTAAAAATATAAAAAGATATGCTAAATAATAATTAATAAAACAATATGAATATGTAATATTTCAAAAATATATAATAATTTTTTGGGTGGGAGAGACTGAATGAGAGCTAACCACACTACCATCTTATTCAAATTGAAATCATTAGTGGGTTTGACTTGGAAGTCTGGCCTTGAAAATTACTATTATTCTTTAATTATGAATGAAACATACTAATTGAGATTGGAGAATAGTGTTAAATAGACATGACACATGATGAGACTCTGCATGATGAAAAACGTTGGCGTTTAATTACATAATATCAAAGTCACATCCAAATTACAGAATTCTTACATTATTGTTACATATATACATACATGCACACAAGGAACCACAATCAAAACTCCATGTTGGATAAGATGAAATTTAAGACAAGTAGAATTTAAATTTTTATTTGAAAATATTTAAAAAAAATAAAATAAAAATAACAAAAAAAATATTAGAAAAGTCGATCCCAAATAACCCTGAATGATATCCAACTCTTGATTGGCTATCAATTCTGATTAGTCAACTTGGTTTGTTTTTTTTTCTTTGGGCTCAATGTTTGGGGTAAAAAAGCCATTATGATCAGTTGAGTGGGTATTTAGTAAAAAATAATTAGTTACACTAAGATCATTCAATTATTAGTGAAGATAAATGATAATTGTAAATAATTAAAGCACATAAAGTACATATCTTGAATGTTTTGTAGGTCACATGCTTAAAATAAATTTAAACCATAATACACTTTTTATGTTTTGTTAATGTATTTTAATTCTATACATGTAAAATTATTGATTAACACATATCATATTAGTCTTTCATTTATAAATTCGTATATTTTGACAAAGTATAAAACACAAAACTTCTCTACAAATTTAATGATGAAACTACATAGCATTTGGCGATATTAAGTCGAACTAAATGTAGAAGAAAACAAAATTTCGCTACATCCAATTACACCACTTTAAAGAAAACAACAAAAACAAGCAAAATTGGAGTATACCATCTATTGGGGTTCCCCATCTCCAAATTGAAAAATACTAAGGATATGTCTAGTTGTTCTGATCAATAGGATTTTTTGTATGAATCAGTTTAGAAGACCTTATAAGATGAATTGTGGGTTCATGGTGGGCCAACAATGCCTTACAACACAATCTAGTCAGCAAAATAAACTGGAGATAATTGAATCCCCCAAAATTAAATCATAGAACTAATAGAAAATACTTGAATCCTTGTAAACACGACCCACATACAAAAATATGAGTATCTATGATTAGTTGTGTTTTTACTCGTTGACTATGTTTTCATTTTCAAAAATTTTGAAAATTTAAGACAAAAGCAAGTTTGGTTATTTAAGTTTGGTCACCAACAACAATTTTCAAAACTTTTAGAAACAAAAAAGGTGTTTTATTTGTTTTCAAAACAAATTTGCACTTCCTCCTCCCTCCGCCACCACCATCGACCATCGTAGTTGGTGACCTTCAGTCTCCGGATGCTTGATCTCCAACTATCCTCTAGTGAGCTCCAACGATCATTTGGCCAACCTCTTGTGACCTCTAACAATCTACGGCCACCCTCTAGACGCTTCAACATCCACCTTTGGCTGCCCATACCATAGGCTCACTTTGACAACTTATCAAGCATATTTGGTTCTCAAAATATGAAATATGTTACACTTAGTCCTTAGCGTTAACGCCATTCAAAATCAATAATGGTAGAAGGTGTATGTTGGTCCCTAATCTTCATTTCATTGTATGTTATTATAATATTCTAAAGATGTTCATACTTCTATTATTAATTTTGAACAGTACTGATTAAATGATTGGGGATTAAAATATGACAAAACACATACCTTGTAAGTCAAAACAAAAACCTCAAATTCTGTAATTTGGAGTTTCAACAAATTGGATTTGAATAAAACATTTTCTCAAAATTTAGAATCAAAATTATTCCATAAACAATGCATGAAAAGTCCATACCACCTTTGGTTAAAGTAGCGAATGATGTGCTAATTATTTTAGTGACCATTGACTAAGGAAGGAAACAATGAGAAGAAACTATCCTAACCCAAGTTGATATTAATGATGAAAGAAAAGATTTTATTTTTTTTTTATTTTTTTTTGAAGTAACCAATAACAAGCATGAAAGAGACATGAGAAGTGAATGTTGGTTTGACCTTGAATTCATGAAATCTCAATATAACAAAAAAGATGGAGATAATATCAATAATAGAAGAGAAGTCAGGGATATATAGATAGAGAAAGGAATAGAAAGAAAGAAAGAAAGAAAACCATGCAAATGGAGGCTAACCAACTCATCCATGCAACACCTTAGTGGAGCCAAACCTCCACCAAATGGTGGAGAGAGAGAGAGTCTTGAGATTGAAGAGAGAGAGAGAGAGAGACCAATGAGGGGGTGTTGTGTTGCTATTGTGGGGCCTACAAGAGGTGGCTTTTGACAAGAATGAGTGCTTGCTTTTGGGTTTTGGTACAATAGAAATCTGTGGAAAGGAAGCAACGCGTTGTTTTTAAGCTGACTAAGAAATGAAAGCCCAAAAAGAGAATAAAAGAAAAGAAATTAAGTGTAAATTACATGTATTTTATTTCTTGTGCTATTTTAATCTATGTAATTTTAATTAGTTTAATTTTGATTAAAAACTTTAAATTTTGTATTAATTTAATCTAATTGAAAATGTCTATTAGAGTTTTTGAAGGATAATGATCACTGATTTAGTTGAACTTAACTCACTGAGTTAAACAAGTTTATAATTTTATTTACAAAAATATAATGTACTGTTTATCAAAAAAATAAAATAAAAGTATAACGCATGTCATTTATGTGTAAATTTTTCATTAAAAATATTAAAAATTATAATTAATTAGATTAAATTGAGACAAAATCATAAATTCAAAATTAAAATTAAACTAATCAAAATTACATAAAGCAAAATGATACAAAAGTAAAAATATAGAGATTATTAGTATAATTTATAAAAAAAAACAATGAAAGAAACTTAAAAGAAAGAGTTGGAGAAGATATGGTGGCCAAGCATCTCCATGAAAGTTGATATGGTGATGACAACAACCCTAACTTTTGTTGCACACGCATGCCATATACATGAAACACACCCTCACACCAATCTCCACCTCACACTACTTTTTCCTTTTTCTTTCTTATCCCATTGGCTTTGGATACTACTCATGGAGAAAAAAATGGTGTAACCATTAAATTATTGTTTATTTATTTATTAATAGATAGAAGAGTAATTATAAATATGAGAGAAATTTGCATCATTAAATAAAAAATTAGTTCACAATAACTAGAAAGTTAATAAAGCCTAACGCAACCAATATGTTGAGCCCACCAGGCCCAAGCCCAATAACTACACTACACACAACTCTCATAATAGGAAAGAAATAAATTATTACCACAAATGGTATCAAACTCTTCTCTATAAGAATTGAATCCGAGATCTCACAACACAAAAAATGTTACACATTGGTTAACCATTAAATTAATTTGGATGGGTTAAAATCATATGATTTGGTTTATTTTGTAGAAGATGATTTGGTTTCAATTTTAAATAATTAAGATTGAGATGTCGGTTCATTTTATATCCCAATAAGATGTGGAATTTTGAACTCCCAGTAACTGTGATGCAGTTAATTTGAGATGCTTATAATTTTTTTTATTTTTAGAATTTGTGTCATAATGTTTAGTGTAGTTTCCTTCTATAGCAAGTTAGGTAAAATTAACTTAAATAAGATAAAAAAAGACTAATTTCTAAAAGCTGAGTGGGAGGTACTTTTGACTTCTATTTTTTGATTAATTTATAATAAGTTACACAAAATACAAGTGAAAATTTAAAAAATATATTTAGTCCAATCGATCAACTCTCTCTTCTTTTTTAAAAAAAGTTTAATATTAGTAGGTAAAGTAAAAAGTATTAAGAAGTTGAGACAAGGAATCAAATCTCACACTTTTCAAATTTGTTAAAATCTCGTACTATTGATACTTTAAGGTAAATTGTGTCTGTAGTCTTTATAATTTGCTCTTTTATGTCAATTTGATTATTGTATTTTGTCTTAATTTTACCTTTGATTTTTTTTTTTTTAAAGTTTTATTTTCTATCACATTTGTCCAATAAACAACAACAGTCAAAGGTTGTGATTTCAGGATCTAAGATTGTGATTCTTCTTGTTGAGACTAGTTCTTCTAATCGATAGATATGGCTAATTTATGTACTTTTTTTTTCCCTCCATATGGCTAAAAGAAGTACACATTTTTGGCATTGGCCCTCCTTTATTGATGCATCATACTTGTACTCCTTATAATCTATTTTTACATCAATAAAATTATTTCTGATTGAAAAACAAAATTGGATTAAGTTTGATTTGAACCGAGTTGAGCTTTAGTGAAATATGTAAAGGCTCAGTCATTTATAATTTCAATATGTACTTTAACATTTAGTTGGTTGGAGTTACTTGTTTCTTTTGTTTTGTTTTTTTGTAAATCACAAGGGTATATTAGTATATACCAAATTGATTGCAGTTTTGGTTGGTGCAAAGCCTCTGGATATTGCTAATCAAGTAAGTTTTATTAGTTAGTGACCCCTCAGTCATTAAACTATTTAAATAAATTTTATTGTCTTCTGCTTAAAATCTACTAAATTTTTTTTTTAAAATTCTTATTATCAAAGGTCTCAATATTTTAAAAGACAATTAAAATAAGATATTATTGTAATATTTAATCTGAAATCTAAAAATAATCTTAACTCCGTATTGTAACCCACTCATCAAATGGCCTTACCAACTCATTTTTCGATTTTTGCATTACTTTGAAGAAGGCAAAAAGCTAGCTAAATGTCTGGTTCACCATCAGCACATCACACGCGTCTATCCATATGTTCTTTAGAAAACACTGAAAATCCCTCACTCCTAGGATGCTTCTTCATGAAAAAGTACTTTCACCTCAATTCCTTATTGGAAAGTAGTTTGTCATTCTACTTTCCATTGGAAGAGTGATTTTCAGAGCTCCAAAAATGTGTGCCACTTTTTATTTTTTATTTTTTATGGGCTCATGTATCTAAAAGATGCTCTAACTTTGGTTCCATCTGTCTCTAGAATCTGCTTTCAACCATTTGAGGTGACTAAAGGCAACAATGGAATGGCAAGTCCATCAATGAGCAATACTTGAATTTTGATTTTGTTTTGAGAGAGATAAGAGGAAAAGCTCCTTTAGTCCTTTTCCATTTCATTTACTTTGTGTTCTTTCTTTCCCTTTCTTCTCCCATATGGGAATTGGTGAGTGAGTGAGAGTTCTTTTGGGCCACCTTGAAAACTGCTAAAAGATTACCTAAACATCATTGATTTCAATGGTCCAAAACATCCACTTTCAATCCAACTCATCTCAACAAAAAGTTAGAGACCCTATTTGTTGCATTTATGATTCTTTCAGGATTTTGTATATGTATATTTGACATAGCTTTAATTCATTTGGCTGCAACTTATAAGTCGGTTCATAAATCAATAAAGGGAAATGTTATTTATCACCTTATTTATTTTACTTATTTTCTTCAATTTTTTTGGGTGTATATTAACAAATATTATGTGTATTTATATTTGGGACCTATCATATTTAAAAAATAGTAGAAGCCATCATGCCACATCAGAAATCATATAAGAAGTGAAAAGTTTTGATAAAATAATTAAGTGATATATTACAACCCTCGTCAACAAATAAGCAAAGTCTAAAAAATAAATTATATTGTTTGACACATTTATGACTTTTTTAGCTTTTATAAAAGTTAAATAAGTCATGTTTAAGTAAATTTTGTTAGGTTTTTTTTTATATGATTAATATATATAAACTTTTTGAATAAAATAAGGTCCTTTTTTTTTATTTAAAACTTTTGGGTTTTGACTTATTTTAGAAATAAATTGGATTTTTTTTTGTTGACTTTTTTGTGTGTAACAATTGACAAAAATGACTTTCTAGTTTATTAGCTAAAATAAAGCCAAATAAACTGGCTGACATGGCAAAAAAAAAAAATTGTTGGGAAGCTAAGGAAACTATAATTTTAACTTTTGCATGCATTTATGCCTCGTTTAACATGCAATAGTTTTAGATTAAAAGTCAAAAAATTATTAAAAAAAAACTAGAAAGTCTATAACTTATACTAAAAAGTCAAAGATTTCATTTTCTCTCTACTTTTTGCACATTTTTTCATAAAAAATCAAAAAGTCATTCCAAACATACTAGTTTTTTTTATCTTATATTTTAATCAAAAAATTAAAAAATTACTAAAATCTCTTGTTCTCAAACGAGGCCTTAGATTGTCAATTTTTAACCTGTCATAAACTTCATCAAAATTGGTCATTGTCTCAACTCCTACTTGTTTGTGATAAATCATGAATTTCTGTTTTCTTCTTGTTATGAAAGTTTGAGTAAAACCTAAGAGTTTCCTAATTTGAGGGATAACACTTGTACAAATGACTAAGACAAGGAAATGGTGAAACAATGCTTTGAGAATGTTGGTTTTTTGTTTCTGTAGTAGACTTGGACATTGTTCCAAGTTGAATGTCCAAGTTGAATGAGTGGATGATATTGATCAACATTTTAAACCATGCTCTTGTAGCGAACTTGTCCATTGAAAGCTACTCAAGCTCAAAAATAGAAGCCTTTAATTGAAGTGGGGGCTGCACCATTTTTGTAGAGGGCAATAGGGTTCTAGGTTTACTTTGTACTTTCTTAACTTCTTGAAAATGACTGTTTATTGCCTTTTTAAAAACATATCTTGCGAATAAAGAAATTCCCCTTGTTCCATGCATTTTTTTACAACTTATGCATCAATAGCTCAAAAGAAAAGTAATGGCTTTATTCTAGTTGTTGCCTCACAAATAATTTGGACAATGTAATATATATGGGTCCAATTAACAAGCATCCCAGTGACACAAGAAAAGACAAAAAATTAAAAATAATTATAAGACACTTTTCACTTATTTCAAAACCCTTTTCATATTTCATAAAACTTTTAGGTTTTCTTGAAGGATTAGTTAAAAAACTAATTTATTGACTAAAAATAAGCCTACAAAAAAAGTTAATACTACAAAACTAGTTTGTTTATAAGTATTTTTTTGGTTTTTTTAATAATTTTTTAGAGTAGCTAAATGGATATATATTTTTGGTTGGAAATAATATTGGAAAACGAGTTAATATTTTTTTAGCCAAAGCTAGCTTTTACAGCCACGACCAAGTGAAGTGTTAACCTTTTTACATTTTTTCAAAGTACTCTTTACCTCAAATATGATAAGTGTTCCGGGACACTTGTTAGCATATATATATGTATACACGACTCAAGTTACCGTTTGGCATAGCTTTTTCAACATGTTGAAGGAGGCTTTTCTTTGAAGCAATTGAAATGTTTAACCTCAAATTGGATCAGGTTGCTGTAAGAACTTGAAATTGTAATTGTCTTTTTTTACTTCAAAGTCTTCTTCTTCATAAATAGTTCATGTTGAAACTCAAAAAGCAAAATGTTGATCCAAGGGACAAACTGTGTTTTATGTTACCGTGTTTGGGGTACTTTTTTTTAAAAGAAAGGGGAATATATATTAAGAATTAGTAGTAAATACATCATTGTGAACCAAACAACTCAACTCATGGGGAAGCAAAACAACCTAGCTAGTTAACAGGTAAAAGCAAAAGTGCATGTGCTCGAGCAACCCAATGTGCAACTTTGTTAGTAAGTCGCTTGGTCTAGCAAAAAAACAATGGCCAGGTCTGAGAAATCCACTTAATATCAGAGATGACTGCTATGCTATCATGTCTGGGGTACTTGTGATATTATTTTTGTGAATAATGTTTCGGACCACTAAAGTTGTAGCTCTAAAGCTATACTAATGAGGTGATAATGCTGTGGGTCTCACCTTGATGTGATAGTTTGGTTTAATTTTTGTTTTTAATTTTTTTTTATTTTAAAAGTGACAGCTCGTAAAGCTCTTTTAGAAGTGATATCAATTTGGGAAAGAACCTAAAGAAAA
Organism: Camellia sinensis; assembly: GCF_004153795.1. Taxonomy (NCBI): domain Eukaryota; kingdom Viridiplantae; phylum Streptophyta; class Magnoliopsida; order Ericales; family Theaceae; genus Camellia; species Camellia sinensis. The sequence continues at coordinate 182,425 of NW_021025970.1, forward strand.
TCATTTGCGTGGGTCACTTTAAAAAAATTCGTAGATTTGGACCTATTGGACAATTAATGCATTTATGAGGAATGCCCTTTTTTGGTCTTGGAAGAGTGCTTGTGAGAAAACGAGTTTGTTCACGAGGACAGTACACCACTACAATATGCCAATTTTGACCTTCTTTGAGTCTGCTTTGATGTTTATTGGCAAGTACCTAATAATATTAGGGGTTGTTTGGAATAAATGTATTTTTTGATTTTTTATGAAATATGAATTGGGTATGATTTGGGTTCAAAGTGATGTGGTAGAGAGATGATGTAGCTTAAATAAGATGATGTGACTTAAATAGGATAGTGACTTTTTGACTTTTTTTGATTATGCCAAACCAAGCCTTAATATTTTAAAATTTTGTTTTTACATTTATTTTGAAAAGTTTAAATTAATTTTTGTAAATATGATTAAAAATATTTATAATATTACAATGTATTAATATATTATGTGAAAATTGATTTTAATAGATTTTATATACTAAAAAATTAAAAATTAATGATGATTTGTTGAACACAGCCTCGCTCAACTAATTGTTCATGTAGATGTAGTTCTCTCACGAAAAGCTATGTGATAGCCTAGGATAGCCATGGCCCCACCTAACGTTTTACTATGACCTCTCAATTCCAATTGTATTTCTATAGTATTATATGGGTGACCTCTTTAAAATTTAAAGAACAATAAAAAAAAAAAAAAAAAATTCTTTTATTGATCTTTTATTTCGAAAGTATTCTCACTATGCATATTGGATGACCCCTTCTTCTATTGACAATCTATTTTATGAGAATCTTACAATTCATGTTAGGTGACCCCCAATTATTCCACATTTGTAATAGTATCAATTCAATTGATTTGATGACATGTCATATGTTGTATTCTTAATTATAAAGATAGATTTTTATTTATATAAACTATATAAACAATACGTAAATTTAATTTTTAATTTATAACAACCACAAATGTCATTTGTTGATTTTAAAAAAAAAAATTATTTTTGATTATAAAAAAAATTACATAAACCAATAAAACATATTAAAATAATAGTCCAATTAAACATTGTAATAATATAACTAAAAAATTGAATGACTAGTCAAATGAGGACTTAGGTGTAGATCATAATAGGTGGATTTATTGTTCAATAGGTCTTGTGAGAATTAATGACATTTTTCATCAAATACTATTAAAAAAGTATCACTAATTGTTAATTTTCAGCGACAATTTAAAAATTTTGTCATAAAAATATCACTAATTATAAGTTTTAGTGACAATTTAAAAAAAGCGTCACAAAAAAATGTCACAAAATTTCAATTTTCAGTGACAATTTGGAAAAATCGTCGCAGAAAAACGTAACTAATTGTAAGTTTTAGGGATAATTTATAAAAGTTGTGATAAAAGAAAGTTACTAATCATCAATTTTTAACGACATATGTAAAATATCATCATATAAAAATTATTTTTAGTTACGATTTTATTAGAATTTATTTTCAATAGGACTTGATATGAATTAAGTTTAACTATTATAACCTATTGTTAATTTACGTGCGGGTAATGATTGATATAGATCAATTTATTATTATTAATTTTTTTTTCATAATATTATGTAAGAAATTTCTTTTCCCCAAGGTAAATTTTTTCTTACATTTATCTAGGCCCCCAAATTACTCCATTACAGCCTAAATAGCATGAGGTAAACATTCTCACTTTCCACCCACAAAAGTAGGGTTGCAATGATGAGAACTTTGTGCACGAGAGTGCCTTTTTCAGAATTATCTTAACCTTCCTCAAACAAATTTCTTAACTCTGTTCTTGATTCTCATCTCAAATATATTAAGTTATCATCAACCATAAACTTTAAAAATAACCTTAAAAAACGAAAATAAAATCTAAGCCATTGATCCACCCTTTAATATTTCAAACTTCTAACTATTCATACAAAATATATAGACCCTACCAAAATGAAATATCACATGGTTGACTCTTAAAAGACAAGCAATGACACTTTCATTCCCCTCTTTGAGACAGATACTTCAGTTAAATGGAAGATAGTGACCTTCAAGCATGCATGCACATTGTAATTTGGTCAACCTCGTATAACAAATTAGGTAAATTACACTTACTTTCTTTGAAATTTGAGAAAAATACAGTTAAATCTATAAATTTATCATAATTACATTAACAAACCCCTTTAGTATGGGTGGCCACGGGCTGGCTTTGATCGTTGCCTAGTGAAATGTGTTATAAAAATGTTATGCGCTATTATAATTTAATTGATAAAATAATTAAGAGATTTACGATAAATAAAAATATGAAAGTAAGTAAATTCATATAGAGTAAGAAAGAGTTACCTCCTGTGAGATTAAGAAGAGTGTAGTCACTGTCCTAAAGTCATTATTCCTTCCCACGTAAAGGTACAATCGGATTGCAATGACTCCAAGATACAATCCACGCGCTCACAGTCTTCCTCATCTGATGTTCACGTCCAATAGGAAGATATGAACGAGTTACTAACCATAGTTGCCTAGAAATACATAAAATAGATAAAGTACTCTTATGTTAAAACTCAATATTTCAAATACATATGTCTTCTTATAGTTTTTATGTATCCTCTATCTTTAGAAAACATAGGAATGTATATAAGTGAAAATCTTAGAATAATTAATTCATAACATTTAATCATTACATAATTATAATAAATAAAACTTAATAATCTTTGTAACCGAAATATTTAAAACCAATATTAATGTTAATAATGGTCAAATAAATTAAATAGAAATAATTAATTTTAGTTTTATTAAAATTCCAAACTTCCCCTGTTTTTAATAAAAATAAAATTTTTAATACTACCATAGAGTTTATATTATATCCCCACAATTTTAAAACTTTATATTCAAAACGAAACAAATATATATATATATATATATATAAGGGCAATGTAGACACCCCATTTTGATCGTCCCTAAGACTTGGGCGCTTCACTCTGAAAACTCAATGATGAAATGTTATACTGTGTAATCTTTCGAATCTTCAGCAAAAGAATTTAGTTTTGAGCTTCAAACCCAAAACCTTGCACCCCCTTTGGACCAAATCCTATTTTTCTAGCTTGATCACTCAAAAAGTAGCAAAACCAAAAATGACTAGCAGGCCACATTATGTTGGCCGGCCGGCCATGTTTGCCAAGAATAGATGTAACGTTCTCAAAATAATACATAAAACCTAACATTTATTGACATGTATAGACATAAGAGAATAAAGCATATTTTTATTTATCAGAATATTCATTACAAAAGTATTACATGTAAACAACAAAAGTAAATACCCTACGGGCTTGCAACTTTCCAAGCCAACACTTGGTTACAAAAGAAGAGAGTACTAACTCAAATACACATTAAGCCCGTGGCTTGAATTTACATGTAATACCAAAAGAGAACAACAAAAGAACTATCAATCCCAAGCCTCCCAAGCTACGTCCTTGGAGGTGGCATATCACCTGAACCTGAAAATGATGTCCCATATAGGGTGAGCCATAGCCCAGTAGAGACATACTAAACCAAATATGAGTAGTGACTAAAACAATAGCATTTGATAGATGGTAACATTTATAAACCAATTTATATCACAATACAGTTCCATGACAATTATGTCCATGTTACATTCCACTTTCCTTTACTTATCCAAATCATTTCATAGACATGGTGTAGACACCCCATTTTTGACCGTCCTCAAGACTTGGACGTCACCGTTTGAACACTCGGTGATCATCCATGTTTGTGTTCGTTTGGAGTTCCCGGAGGTCTCGGCTACGCGCCTTGCCTCAGGATCTCCGAACTCAACCGTTTAGTGTCTAGTTTTGCACCAAACACTTGCATTTTGCCTTGGAAGGGCAGGGAATGCCTTGTGAGGCATCCCCACACACCACCGGCAGTGGCTAGAGGCCACCGGCTGGTTTTTTGCTGCCACCGGCAATATATATTGCCGGCCGGCACTATTTGTTGCCAGCCGGCACTCAATTTTGCCAAAATGGCATTTTTGGCCGGCCGATTACTGTGCATCTGCTTTTGCAGATATTTTAAGACAGCTGTTTTGCTTTTTGATCCCCTCCATACACGTGTATGGAGGGATCTCCCTCTTTGGAAGCTTGTCTTGTAAGCTTTACAAGACAATAAGCTCTATAAGGAGAGGGGCTCTCTCTTGTTGCAAGGGTTGGAGACTTTAGACATTTTAGAGACAAAAAACACAGAGAGAAGCTCTGGTTTTTAGGGTTAGGATCCATACATATCCTATCTCTCTTTTTCTCTCTTTGTGTTCTAGGTGTTTTAGTCCATACTATTGCACACAAACACCTAGTGTTTCACCTTCACTTAGCTACTGAGGTTCTAAGAGCTTGGTTTTGGTGTTTTGGAGCTGGACTCAAGCCAAGGAGGGCCATTGGAGCATCATTGTTGAAGAGGTTTTCAAGGGTAAGAACCTTACCCCTTTTTACCCCATTTTTGCATCTTATTTTTTCCTATCTTAGAACTATTTTCGTGCTTAGTGTATAATACAAAAAAGTTCTGTTTTTAGGCCCTCTAAATTGTTTGTTTAGAGTGTTTTGTGATTTGGAGGTGTTTGACCCCTCTTAGGCCTTGAAAGGCCCTATTTTGTGCTATTTTGTGCAAGTTTCGAGACTTTGGTGTTTGGGCCTCTTCACCACTGAAATCTTGAGGGATTTCAGTGGTGAAGATGGTGCCTTGAAGTCTCCAAAAGGGGAGGGCCACCCCCTCCCCTTGTTGTCCTTGAAATGGACCATTTTTGGCCTCTTGAGGGAGCATCTAGCTAAGCTTCATGTTGATCATGCCTTGGCTGTTTTTTGTGCCTATTATATCATAATATGCCTCTGTTTATTGTTGGTTTTGGTACACCATGCATGCTTAGCATACCTACCATGTAATGCTTTGTAATTGCCTTAATATGCCTTAAGTTGTTAGCCTTTGTTCAAGCATGTTTTAGGCTTAGTCTTGTGAAGCTTTTGTGCATATTTTGCCATGTTATAGGTCTGTCCATGGTTGTTTGGGTCGGATTTGGCATGCTTAGTATAGCCCCTTTGCATTTCGGCTTGTTGGCCTTAAGTGTGTGAATGTATAGCATGACATTGTTTTATTGATTTGGTGATTTGGAACCATCCACCATGTCATTTCAGTCCCATTTGCATGCCTATATGTTTACCTTGGATGTGTCTTTAATGCTTTAAAAGCTTGTGTAGTATGCCCCATGTTTTGGCCATTGCGTATGCCTTTGAATTTGAGCCACTTAGATGCCATCTAAGAGTCCCCTTTGCATGGTCTAGGTCTGTCTTGAACCTATCTTAAGCCCTCTTAGCCTTGTGAGGCTTG
>NW_021025970.1:189694-260180 GCF_004153795.1 Camellia sinensis
TGAATTGATATTGAACCATAAGGCTGACCGGTTATGGGCTCTGACAGTATGGGAACACAAACCCCGGTTTTTACCGGGGCACCCTTTTTGACCATTCGACCTAGTACATATTCGGATCCATAGTGATCATTCCAAGTTAGGACAGACTGCTTACCCGATGTTAGGTTGTTTGAAAACTGCTGCGTGCATAGTGAAACCCTAGCTCCTGACAAAATAGGACAGGGAAACCCTACCCCAACATAGGGGTGTTTTGGCTCTCTTTACTTGCTATGTGCTTTTAGAGTGTATCTCCACAGGAAAGTACATATCAGTTTGCAAGATTGAGTATTAGACCTGAGGGCATCAGTATCAGTTTATGAGAATCAGTTATATCTGCGGGTATCCGGATTCAGTTTTGGGGACAGTAATTATGGGGAACAGTGATCAGTAATGGAGTACAGTTGTTTGGCTACACCTGTGTTTGATTCGTTTTGGGCTGAAATGCTGCTTGTTTTCCCTTTCAGTTCAGAAAGTTCAGAGAGTTGATACAGAATAAGCCAGCGTTCCCCTTTGTTGAGGCAGGACTTATGATGACGCAGAATTCAGAAGAGTTCGTGGTTATGACGACTACATTAGATCAAGGGATCACCCTGCAATGTGAGGCCAACATTGACATGTCACATCCACCCAGGTCGCCCGTTGTGCACTCGGTCTGGGCTCCCCAGTTGTATCAGGCTCATGAGCCCACCACCTTTGAACTAATGGGGATGATAGGCGATCTCCAGAGATCTGTGGCGGATCTCGCTTACGGAATGTCAGCTTCATCTCCAGCCGTATCATATGCCGGGAATTTTGTACCCCAGGAGCCCCCGCTGTTGGGACGCATTGTGATCGAACTCAGTCAATCGGAGATGGCCTCCAGCTATGGCAATGACATATCAACACCAACCCAGACCCTCGATCAGGCTGAGGCCAGAGGAAAAGGCAAAGTGAAGGTAGACGCTGATCCCATCGAACAACTGCTGTGGGCAGTCGAGGCTTTGAAAGCCGGGGGGATGAACAAGCAACAGATATCCGCAATTGTCGCAAAAACTGTGGAGGATGCTTTCCCCACTCTACCTGAGAGTAGTTCAAGTCAGTCAGAAAATCGGGGTAGGCCCCGTCATGCCAGAACAGTTCCTTCTATTCCCAGCCCTGCACTTGGGAAAGATCAGAAAGCTAAGGTGGCACCTGCCGACCCTTTCGCCTGTGCGGTTAGTAAGAGTGCTCAGACTCCAAAGTACCTGCCCCGAGGGCGCAGGGCCTTTCATGCTCTCTACATGCCTTTGTCCAAGGCACTTCAGATCCTTGCCGAGAGGGGGCACCTTAAACCCTTGGAGCCTCGGCCACTCCCGAAGAATCTCTCTGCCACACATGATGCTACTCAGTACTGCGCGTACCACCACTAGACAGGCCATCCTACTGACAATTGTTCCCGCCTCCGTCATGAGGTGCAAGATCTGATTGACAACGAGGTTATCCTCCCGCCCACCTCAGCCAAGTCCGTTACTACTCAGTTATTGGATTTTGAGGGCTCAGATGCTGCAAGTATGTAAAGTGAACCACCTGCGGGCGGTATTCGGTGTATTTTGGATGTAGCGTCTGGCACGTATTTTTGAGCATTGGTGAAATCGAGTTTTATAAATTCTGGCTTGGGTATCGAGTCAGTCTTTTGTTTTGAGTCTGTCTCTTTGTTTTGAGTTAGTCTTTTTTTTGCTTAAAGGTCTGTCTTGTTGTATCGAGTCAGTCCCCTTTGTATAGAATACCAGGTGATTCTGGGGTTGTTGTCCCAAACACCGTTTTGTCTTGTAATTACCTGTTTTTGTTTTTGAGTCTGTTTCTGCCGAGGGGCCAGTTACACCAACGAATCTGAATGAAACAGCTGTTGCTATCTCACTTTCGTGCCTACTTTCAGTATAAGTGCCAGAGGACTTGAATGGACTGACAGTACGTCTTGCCTGCTCTCCTGCGCGCCAAACTCATTGCATTAGCCTAAGTTTTTCAAAAACCCCTTTTAACACTGCGGTGATAAAAACGAAGAGGAAGGAATTCCTCGGGTTTTGCAAAATTTTGATCAATTGAGAGAAAGAGAGGCATGCTAAGCCCTTAATGAATAAAACCATGCTTGTCAGCGTGAGTACTGGGAAGGACCCTGGCTTGATCTAGATTGGTTCCACACTATCTTCGGCACGAGCGAGTCGTCGCTTTCTTAAAAACTTTCAAAAACAAATGTTTTACACGGCCCTGTGAAGACCTGTGTGGAACCACTCTTGAGATTGTGCAGCCTAGGATCGCTCTCAGCCTCAAGATTCAACCCATCCGTTTCAAACCTTGAACCCGTTCAGAAAGTTCAACGGTCAAACGCCATCCAAGGTCTATATGGCCAGTTTTGAAGCAGCCCTCGAGCAAGAGGCACCAAAGCCGAATCAGAAGGAGTAGATCTCGCCGGAAGAAGCTCGTGGAGCAACCGGGATGGATTCTCCTACAAATCATTGCAACAGCCGTTCTCCTAGATACAGAGAGGCTTCAACTCCAAAAACCATTTGGCATGGACTTGCTACACTTTTACCCTTTGAGAGGCTCGCTGGGCCGAAAACCCAGAAGGGCAACCCAGGCAAAAGTTAGAGCAAGAGAAAAATACAAAAAATACAAAAAAATACAAAAAGAAAAGAAAAGAAAAAATATACAAAAAGAAAAGATAAAAAAAAAGAGAAAAGAAAAGATGAAAAAAATGAGAAGAATTGAAAAGAAAATGAAAAGAAGCTCGCAAGGTCGAAAACCCGCATCGGGCACCTTGGCAAAAATTAGAGCCTGAAAAGTGAAGGTTAAAATACCTGAGTGTACCTTAACCGGAACTACGTAAGGCTTGATTCCCATGTTTGGGATACGTAGGCAACTTCATCCTGAAGTCCAGCCCCCAATGCTTTCATAGTGTCCCAGTCCATGCAATGGTTTTGATTTCATCCCAAAGTCCAGTCGCCAACACCTCCCAAGGTGATTGTGTCCATATATTTGTTGTGACCGTCTTTGTCATCTTTGTATCCAAAAGTTCGGCCACCACCAATGAAGACTGTCTGCGGATTGCTGCGGCACCATCCAAACAAGGGACAACTTTCTGTTGCCACCAGTCGTCACGAGCCGCCATTCAAACCAGGGGCAACTTTCCGTTGCCATGCGGCGTTCTTCAAACTAGGGGCAATTTTCCATTGCCTCCGATCCGAGGTTGCGCATCTCAAAAGGGTAAGTTCCATGCTCGTTGAGCATCAGTCGTTTGCAAAAATAGTTTTTGAAAATTTTTACTGAGGTTGACTATTTTCTCGAAAACTATCCCATTTTCCAAAACTGGACCATTTTCTTGGACCCCAAAAAGGAAAATTTTCAGTGCTTACAGCCTGACTCGCATGGTTTTCAAATAAAAAATCGAACAAGTACGTTAATCCGACTCTCATCTTGATCAAAACTGTTTTAGTAGAAAACCAAAATGAAAAAAAATGGTCAAAATGATGAACTAGGGGCGCAGTTGAGTCAGGCATTCTGTCTTTCCCCCGTCGTCAACATACTTGCCAGAAGGGCACTCCACCCACCAGAAGAAATAGCTGTGAGCTAACGGCATTGGGCATGAACCCACACCTCCCTATTCATTCATTAATCACCTTGGGGAGGGACGAAAAATGAGAGAATAAAGAATAGAAAGGTGTAAGTTGAGAGAAAAAGTAAGAAAAAGGGTTTTGAGAGAAAAACCGAGCCTGAGGGCCGAGTGATGTGAGAATCACAGATCAGAAAGGATGGGAAATAATACCCAGAGAAACTGGCTCCTCGTGATCTGAGGTCCCCCATCGTCGTTGACGCGCCTGTGTGTCGTGTCTTTTGTTTTGTTTGCTTCAACCTTTGTTCTAGGTCTCTTCCGAGCGTGTCTCGTTGTGTTTAGGTCGTGTACCCCTTTTGTTTGGGTCCTCCCCGCTGTGTTCAGTTGTAGGCCTGATACCCCGGTTAAGAAAACCCCTTTTCCGAAGGTTAATCGTTTATGCTCAGAATGTTGTGCCATTCTCTATATCCGATTGTATTTCAACTCCAGCTGGTTTCACCTCTGAAGTCCGTCTTGTCAGATTGGGCTGTTTGTTCGGGGTGTGCTATGTGCAGAATGAACCGAAAGCTGTGTTACGGGCTGTATGCAGATTAATCCCCAACAGAGTAAGGGCTGTGTATCCAGAATCAGGCAGTGGGTTGCTTGGGTTATTTTGCTGTTGGCTGTTTAGTTATCTGATTATTAGAGTGCAAGTGTTCAATTTTCAGACAACCAATCAATTTCATTTTACATTGAGGTGTAATATGGTGTGATGCGATGCAAAGTACGAAATGTAAAGATATACGGATGTAACACTTTTTAAGACAAAAAGTTTGTTCATTCCATAATCTTTTAAGTACACAAGTTTTGGAAACAAAAATCTGCCTGCGGCAGTACAAGGTAATCTAACTACCAACAAAAGAGAAAAGTACAAGGAAGAAAAATAACAAAAATCTGTATCCATGACGAGCACTCCGGGGGGCCATCAGTCTGTCCTAGTCCTCTTCCTGGACGAGGGTCCAGGAGCATCATCAGCATCGTCGTCAGAGCCCGAGCTAGTGCCGCCTCCGGTCTTCTCCTCTGATGACTCTGACTCCGCCTCTGACTCCTCGTCATCATCATCATCCGGGACTGGAGCTCGCGAGCTACTCCCGACATGAGTGCGCCCCGCCTTGGTGCGGGGGAATGCTCTGCCCTCCTCATCTCTCCCTCGGGCAGGGACGGAAGGTCCAGCTAGAGCACCTCCTGCCATCGGAATCTGGAAAGGAGGCTGAAAAAGTACATAAAAGGAAAATACATCAGTATACTGTGAACAGTTTAACAGTGCAGAATGCAGTATGCGAGTACAATGTACAGTTTAATAGTGCAGAATGTAGTGTGTGAGTACAGTGTATGAATGCCGTGAGCAGTTTATTGGTGCAGAATGCAGTGTATGAGTACATTATGAGAATGCCGTGAGCAGTTTATCAATGCAGAATGCAGTGTATGAGTACAGTGTATGAATACCGTGAGCAGTTTATCAGTATGGAGTATAGTGCAGAATGCAGTATATGCAGTGTATCAGATACTGTGAGATCAGTGTATCAGGTGCCGTGCCGTGCATCAGATTATGTGAAGCAGTGTATGAATGGTTTGAGGCCAGTGTCAGAAGAACGTACCGGGATGCTGTAGAGGGCCAGGAGATCAAAGGTCCGCTGAAGCATCCCCATCATGGAGGCATTCATCGCCAATGACTGCCGGGTATACTCAGAAGAGGCCTGCAAAAGTATCAGATGCATCAATATTCTGTGGAATGTCGAATAAGCTGAAATGAAATGACTGTACAAAATGCAGTAATACATACCGGAGGTAAGTCGAGGACACCGATGAACTCATGATCAGCCGGCGGAGGGGCGAAGGGGATCTGATAGGTCGCCCCACCCTGCCCTCGGAAAGTCAGTGCAGCGGGCAGGGCGGGCTAGCCAGCCCCCCGTCCTCCCTGAACTCCGCCCCTGCCCCGGACTCGGGCCCTCCTCGCAGCTCCTGCTCCAACTCCCGCTCCGGCCCCAGCCGCCGATGCCACAGGCCTGGCCCCCTCTGCTCGACGGCCGCTCAGAGGTCGCATCAGGTACGTCTGCACGTACTCCCTCGGCACTACTTTTGGCCAAGATGCTCTAAAAGCGGGTCTCCTCCCAGCCGATAGTGAAATCGTCCATCTGCTCGGTGGTGAGCCTCTCGGTCTCCCTCATGGTCCGCAGGAGGGTGAACGGGACTGATCTGCTCAGGTAACCTAGGGTCTGGCGTAGGAAACGCTCACCAGGTACCAAGCCCGACAGACCGGCCCTCCAGTAAGATCCGGAAACGCGAGTCTCTCGCACCGGCAAAATCGGTCTCGCATCGCCGCCGGCAATGGAGCCCACGGCTGCCAAGTGATCTGAAAGTGACAGACAGTCTGTTATCTACTGTTTTTGAAAATATGCAGGGGAAAGCGAAGCTTAAATGAACTGCAAGTAAACATACCTCGGCGGAGTGAATGGTGTGAAGTATCGGCGAAAAAGTCCGAATGTCTCTCGTGGCCGCCGGGTGCATCTCCCGTCAAAGGCGTAAACAAGGGAGACGCCAGAGGATCTCTGTGACTGGTACGGGAGCAAGCCTAGGAAAAGTAGGCGTAAACCCATAACTGGGCAAGATAATATCAAAATATAAAAATTTGGGTTATTAAAATTTGCATTTCAAGCTAAAGCAGAATACAGAGTAAAGTAGAAATGGCAGAGCCGTGTGTTGTGCAGTGTATTGTTTGCAGTGTACAGTGTGAGCAGTGTGCAGTCAGTGTAATGCAGAATGTATGTGTGTGCCATGTGTACAGTATACAGCAAGTATAAAGCAAACTACAGTGTGTGTAGTGTACAGAGTACAGAAAATATAGGGCAGAAATGAAAAGCGGAGAAGAAATGTACCTCCCAAGCCCGCCAGTAGCCTCCGAGCAACTGTCCGCTACCGCGGGAAGCTGAGCTCATGTACCCGTAGAGAGTGGCCAGAGCGGCGCCACCCAGTCGTAATGCAGGATGTCTCGGACGTCCACCAGTGCGCTGAGAAGGCAGAGAGGCACGGTGTTCGCCCGGTCGGCGAAGATGGTTGTCTCGAATAAGAACATGAGGAAGTCGCGGGCGTACCTCTCCACGGCCTCCGGGGTCATCGAAGCTGCATCAACAAGAGTGGGCTGGACCCTAAACTGTACCTCGAACCAGGAGTACCGCACAAAACCTGGACGAGCAAGAGGTGGCGCCTCACCCAGCAGATGGACCTGAGCGGCGGTCCACTCATCTATGTCGATATCAAAGGGGATCGGATCACCCCCTACCCCGATGCCTGTGAGCATCGAGAAATCGTAAGGGGTCATCGTCATGTCCCCTGCTGTGGAGAAGTGAAACGAATCGGTGGTGTCCCACCACCTCTCCGCCAGAGCGGCAAGGAGAGGTCTGCATGTAGAAAGCCTGGAGAGTCCTCGGCAGAAGGCGCCGAAGCTCGCCCGGTCCACTATGCGACGGACTGCGTCAGGAAGCTCGTCGTACCACTCCCGAGCGCCAGTGTTCCCATACCCGCGGATGGTATGGGAATCCTCCTGTAAACAAAAAATAACAATTGCAAGACAACATTCAAAATGCAGTTTTAAGAAGCGTACGGGTGTAGCATGCGTGCAAGTTTAACAGATTTAAATAGGTACCGGGTGCCGGTGTGCTTACAGTGAACTACGACGTGTGATGTGTCAGCGTGTTTTGGTGGTTCAGTACAGTATAGAATGCGTGCAAATTTGACAAATTGAAACAAATACCGGGTGTCGGTATGCTTATAGTGAAATACGTGTGATGCGTCAACGTGTTCGGGTGGTTCAGTACAGTATAGCATGTGTGCATAGTTTGACAGATTCAAGCAAATGCTGGGTACTAGTGTGTATGCAGTGAAATACAGTGTGTTTGGGTGATTCAGGGCTAGTGCAGTGTGTGTGCATGTGCCAGTTTCAAGCAGATATCAGTTGTATGTATGTTTACAGTCAACTGCAGTACACAGCATATCAGATTTCAGCAGTTAAAGAGTACAAATAAACTACGACAGTTTTTGTGCCCTACATTGCAGAAAGTAAAGCAGAGAAAAGAGAGTTACCTCGGAAACACCGAAGGACAGGTGGGAGGTAGGCTCGCGCAGTAATAGCTCAGGTGGCATGTGCCTCTCGAAGCTCCGGAACTGGCGCAGTCCGTCGGGGGGCAGAACATGGATCGCCGGTCGGTAGGTCGCCGGGTCGAACGGGCGCTCGCTCAAAGGTAGGAGCTCGACCCCGGGATCCATCTCGTGGTCCGGGGGAGTCCCGCCGCGTGGAATGTTGTCTTCCATGTCAAGAGTGATGAGAAAATGGCCGGAGGAAGGAAAACCGGGCTAGAATACGAAGAGTCAACCGAAAGGTCAACTCCCGAGAAGGTCGAAAATGGCCGAAAAGGTCGGGATGTGAAAATGGTACGAAAATCAAGAGGGAAGCAAGGGGAACAAACCCCGAAAAGGTGGGAACGCAAAACGAGGCACCGAAACAAAGTTTTGTTCGGTTGAAAATGTCCGAAACGCGAAGAAAATCGCGAATTCGACGACGAAACGGGCGTAGAACGCGAAGAAACGGGCAAAAGAGGAGATAAAACGCTCTAGAGAGAGAGAGTGAGAGTTTTCGGCGGAGAGGAAGTGAAGAATAGGGTTTTGAAACCCTATTTTAAAACACCCGAGGTGAAATGTCGAATCTGCCTCGACTCAGCAACTTTTTGCCGGTTGGCAATATTTTGTGCCGGCCGGCAGTATATTGTGCCGATGGAGTTATTCTGCAGCCGGTGGACAGCCGGTGGCCTCCCCTCCCGGCCGGTGGTGTTCCCACAACCTTGTTTAGGCCATATGAGGAGTTTTTGGTCTTCATAGCTCAAGAAAGTGCAAGAAAGTGCATCTCCGACGCTCAACCGGCCTCCGTTTTGACCTTGGACCGCGTCTTCTGTGCGTAGCACTCCAACTCATGCAATGTTGTATCCTTTGGTATCCTTTTTGCTTCTTACAAGATCCAAAAGTTACCCCGTGTGCGTTGCACGCGTTCATCGCACTATCTCGGTGCATTACATCACGCTATTACGCGCCTCACAGTTGCATTGTTATGCATACTACATGCGTTGTAACACGCACCCCTTGCATTGTCATGCACATCTCTCATGCATTGTCATTGCATTTTTATTACAAGTATTGTCATGCATTTCAATGCATACGTCGCTTCGCGCATCGTTCGCGTTGTCGTGCATTCCCTTACCATGCATTGTCATGCATTCCGAAACACATGCGTTGTTACGCATTTAAGTCCATTCACATTCCGTGTGGCATGCGTGTCACACTTAGCATCGTTTTACATTCCGTGTGGCATACGTGTCACACTGGGCATCATTTTGCATCTTATGAGGCACGCGTGTCTCATTTGTTTCATTTTGCATCTTATGAGGCATGCGTGTCTCATTTGTATCATTTGGCATCCCTTGGGGCATGCGTGTCTCATTTGTATCATTTGCATCGGCACGCGTGCCTCGTTCTCATCGACATGCGTATCCCATTTGCATCGGTATGCGTGTCCCATTTGCATCAGCATGCGTGCCCCATTTGCATCGGCATGCGTGCCCCCTTTGTATCGGCACGTGTGCCTCATTCGCATCGGCACGCGTGTCTCGTTCGCATCGGCACGCGTGCCTCGTTCTCATCGGCACGCGTGCCTCGTTCTCATCGGCATGCGTGCCCCCACTCGCATTGGCATACGTGCCTCATTTGCATTTTCTTACATTCCTTGCGACCTGCATTGTCTTGCATCCATTCTGCATTATTATGCATGTTAATTACATTACCTGCGTAGACCGCATGTTTGTAATCAATTCCATCACTTGCATAGACCGCATGTTAATTACATTACCTGCGTAGACCGCATGTTTGTAATCATTTCCATTACTTGCGTAGACCGCATGTTAATTACATTACCTGCGTAGACCGCATGTTTGTAATCATTTTATTACTTGCGTAGACCGCATGTTAATTACATTACCTGCGTAGACCGCATGTTTGTAATCAATTCCATCACTTGCGTAGACCGCATGTTAATTACATTACCTACGTAGACCGCATGTTTGTAATCATTTCCATTACTTGCGTAGACCGCATGTTAATTACATTATCTGCGTAGACCGTATGTTTGTGATCATTTCATTACTTGCGTAGACCGCATGTTAATTACATTACCTGCGTAGACCGCATGTTTGTAATCATTTCTTTACTTGCGTAGACCGCATGTTAATTACATTACCTGCGTAGACCGCATGCTTGTAACCATTTCTTTACTTGCGTAGACCGCATGTTGATTACATTACCTGCGTAGACCGCATGTTTGTAATCATTTCATTACCTGCGTGGACCGCATGTTTTGCTTGCGTAGACCGCATTATTGTTCAATATCATTACTTGCGTAGACCGCATGTTTTGCTTGCGTAGACCGCATAATTGTTCAATTTCATTACCTGCATAGACCGTATGTATTGCTTGCGTAGACCGCATTATTGTTCAATTTCATTACCTGCGTAGACCGCATGTATTGCTTGCGTAGACCGCATAATTGTTCAATTCATTACCTGCGTAGACCGCATGTTTTGATTGCGTAGACCGCATATTTGTCAATTTCATTACCTGCGTAGACCGCATGTATTGCTTGCGTAGACCGCATTATTGTTCAAATTCATTACCTGCGTAGACTGCATGTTTTGATTGCGTAGACCGCATATTTGTTAATTTCATTACCTGCGTAGACCGCATGCTTATGATCAATTTCGCTGCCTGCGTAGACCGCATGCTCCACTTACATGTCTATATTTTCACAGTATTGTTATGCTCCCCACTTGCTTTGCGCTGTCATGCATTTCGAGTACGCTACTATGCATGTTGTTAACAATATTGTACCTGTTAAGTTTGTTTTCTTTGCAGGCACAATATTGTATGTACGGTTCATTTGAGGTTGGTGCAACCAGACGAACCGCACAGGTATTGTATCCTCCGAGTGAGACGTATCGAGAATTACATAATTCTCTTACATCCTTTCTGCATTGTAGTGTAGTTTGGTGTATGCTAGCTTAAAACTGTCGCATGTATGCTTCATTACAGCTTTCTTTGCATGATCACGAGTTATGCTCGGCTTTGTGCATTGTCTTGCATTTCGCCCCTGCCTTCGGGCGCATACCTTGGTTTTGGTACACCGTGCATGCTTAGCATACCTACCATGTAATGCCTTGTAATTGCCTTAATATGCCTTAGGTTGTTAGCCTTTGTTCAAGCATGTTTTAGGCTTAGTCTTGTGAAGCTTTTGTGCATATTTTGCCATGTTTTAGGTCTGTCCATAGTTGTTTGGGTCGGATTTGGCATGCTTAGTATAGCCCCTTTGCATTTCGGCTTGTTGGCCTTAAGTGTGTGAATGTATAGCATGACATTGTTTTATTGATTTGGTGATTTGGAACCATCCACCATGTCATTTCAGTCCCATTTGCATGCTTATATGTTTACCTTGGATGTATCTCTAATGCTTTGAAAGCTTGTGTAGCATGCTCCATGTTTTGGCCATTATGCATGCCTTTGAATTTGAGCCACTTAGATGCCATCTAGGGGGCCCCCTTTGCATAGTCTAGGTCTGTCTTGAACCTATCTTAAGCCCTCTTAGCCTTGCGAGGCTTGGTTGGCTTAGCCATGGTTCAAGTCCCCTCGACTTGCTTCAAGTACTTGGACCATTTGCATGCTAATGTTTAGCTTGCCTTGTTGCTTGGTTTGACACCATCCTAACATGATTTTCAATGCTTACCTTGCATGCTATTTGTCCATGATTGCCTCATGCAAATGTGCTTGGAAATAGCCCTTTGATGCTTAAGCATTCGGGCCTTAACATGTGCATGCGTGTATGTGTATTTTGGTCCCTTGTTTTGGTCACTTTAGCAACTGTTTTGGGCCTTATTAGAGCTGCCTAAATCATGTCTAAGTCTATCTTGCCATTAGTTGGCATTGCCTCGTGTGTGCTTGTATGCTTGTATAAGTGCCTTGCCATGCCATGTCGCATCCTTAGCTTGTATGCCTAGGTTGCATAACATCTCGCATGCATGCCTTGTTCCTTGACTTGGTGATAGGAATTGGGCCTTGGTTTGTTTGTTTGGTTTGCATTTCATTTGACATGAAAATTGCACACTTGATCACTTGGGCCATCATGCATAGAAATGCGTGATTGGTAGTCCGAGAATCGAGACACATGCCCCTTTGAGTCATTACCATGATAAGGGACATGATTGGTGCATATATGCCTTGAATTGTGCTGCCATGCTTTGCCTTGCCCTCTGTTGCTGTCAATTGCAGATTCTGCAGGAACACTCTGCCGACCGACAGTGCCAAGTGCCGATCGGCAATCCTTTCTCTGCCGATGGCTTCATCAATGGCCGGTGGCCACATGACACTGCCGGTGGCAATTCCATTCAGTCGGTGATGCTTCCCAATGTCCAAGGAACCAGTCCTGAGATTTTGGCAGCCTCCACAGGAGTAAAGGAAGGAAAACAGAGGCAGTCTATGCATGGCGGTGCATTTCCGAGCAGGAACGAGCATGCATTGCATCGAGCTCTTCTCCCAAGGCGGTTTACTGCTTTCTTAGCTTAAGTTAATTTGCTTAGGTGATCAGGCAATTTGTAATATTTAATTAGCTTGCGTAGTTAATTAATTTGTATTATTTATTTGGTCCCTCCGAGCGAGGGCAAATCTGTAATAAGTGTGTGTGAGTGGTGTGTATGTCTTCCAACCCCCACTTCTTTCTTCCCTTTTACTTACCTGCTTTGATGGTTAGTATTAGGGCACGTTCAATTTAGCATACCTCATGCTATGTATGCGTGCATTCATGCATTTGTATTGCATGCATTAGGCTCGGTACGTCACGCTAACTGCATTTGTACTTCAATTCAAAATTGAATACGTGCATCATATTGATCGCATTTCACATGCTATGTTTAGGTTAGCCGAGCCTATCTAATTGCATCTTGTATGTGTTGCATTAGTCAATTTGACATGAACTAGGATCACGCATGTTTGCTAACTAGTTTGTTGTTTTAGCACGGAGTACTATGTAAGTATTTTTATGCTTTAGCATACCGCATGCGTGTGAGTGTTGCCATGACAGTATGCTTGCCATGCGGCTAGATGCTTATGTGGTGAACTGTTTGAATGCCTGTAGGTGGAGGTTGGATTGCTTGAGTTGGAAAAAACTCGTTGAAATCCGTGTCTTAGCCTACTTGCGAGTAGCAAATCCAAAACATTTTCCAAAACAAACGGGTATGCAATGCTTATTTCCAAATGAGGCAATCTAGTCTATACTTGTTTGCTGCGCGCATAACATAGTAATTCTAGGCTAATAACTGGAATAAGAACACATAACGTTTTCAAAAACGGATATCACGGTTAGTAGAGGCCGATCTTCGGATCGGGCGAGAGGGGGTGCTCATAGCTGACCTTCCCCAATCGTACCCAAGCTCTCGAGCCGAGGTAACTTTGGTGATGACGGACACGTGGCCTTTGGCACCGAGTTAGGGTTTCCTCTCCCATTTTAAAATATTTAGGTGGCGACTCTGTATCTGGCAAAGCAGTCCATGTTTGGCACTACTTTTCAAAAAATCAGTTTCTCAAAACGATTTGCCGGATTTGGACTCTTTGGTTCAAGATTAAGAACCGACACAAATCGAGTCCGAACTGTAGCGAGGGCCCCCTTTCGCGGGCGCGTCTACACATGGCTCAGAACCTGGCCAAACAGTTTAGTGAGACTATAACTCATATAAAGACACTTCCATACTTCACAATTTACATGAGATTACAACTCATATTAAAAACACTTCCAAACTTCAAATGATACACATATTTGCTGTATCAATACTTCAATTTAATACACACATTTGCTGTATTAATGGAGTCCATCCCCTATCTCCTCCCAAACAGGTTTGAGACTCCATCCCCTATCTTCCCTCAAACCATGGAGTACATCCCCTATCTTCTCCCACACAATACACATATTCCAAGTATATAAACACTCATCATATACAAGGATTAATTAATACACATTTTTGATGCTTTATTCCAACCGTCATATTTAATGACATATTCAATGTGAATAGTTTCAGTTTCCCCTAATCAAACTCATATAAAGACACTTCCATACTTCACAATTTACATGAGATTACAACTCATATTAAAAACACTTCCAAACTTCAAATGATACACATATTTGCTGTATCAATACTTCAATTTAATACACACATTTGCTGTATTAATGGAGTCCATCCCCTATCTCCTCCCAAACAGGTTTGAGACTCCATCCCCTATCTTCCCTCAAACCATGGAGTACATCCCCTATCTTCTCCCACACAATACACATATTCCAAGTATATAAACACTCATCATATACAAGGATTAATTAATACACATTTTTGATGTATTATTCCAACCGTCATATTTAATGACATATTCAATGTGAATAGTTTCAGTTTTCCCTAATCAACATACAGTGTCTACAACAATCAAGACTATCCTTCACCGATAGCCCAAAGCAATTATTTCTAAACAGAAAATAAATGCATTAAACAGGTACAATATCAACATTTTCATAGGTGAGTGATTAATTTATCCAACTACACTATTCAATCCCATAATTTCCCAATTTCATTATCCTCAACTCAATTTCATGTTTCCCCAAATTAATTATACAAATTAATTTATTACAATAATTAGGGTATTTCCCTTTTTTCTTAAATATTGATCCTAAGGCCAAATTCCACCAATTTAACTCTCAAGCCCACATTCCCAAGGCTTTAAATACACATGGAGCTTTAAAACACAAAACCCCTATTTTATAAATTACAAACCAAACACTAGCTCTTTCCCAAAATTACCCAACAACACCAACTAATCAAAATGACTAACATTTATGTCAAAATTCATAAGATGGAGTAGGGTATCCCTACCTCGAAATGGAGAGACCAAAGGCAAAGATGAAGAAAAATCAAAGTGCTCCAAATCCACTATTTTTCAGATTAAAATGTAGCCCACACCGCCCTCTATCTTTCTTACAAAGGAATTAAGGTAGAAACACTCAAAAACTAGATCAAACCTTAGAGAGAAGGTGTATGTAGAGAGAGAGGCTGCCGAAATGAGGGTTTGAATAAAGAAGGAGATGAAAAAGTGTGTAAAAACCCGCTGCTGCAATTTGATATATTCAAAGCTCGCTCGAGCGAAGGAATGGTCGCTCGAGCGACCAGACACAAAGAAACCTCGCTCGAGCATAGAAAGCCTCGCTCGAGCCAACAATTCGAAGCTTTAGGTCTGCAACCCAGAAGCACGCTCAAGTGAAGAAAAGCTCGCTCGAGCGAAGAAGCTCAAAACATAGACCTCGCTCGCTCGAGCGAAGGAAAGCTTGCTCGAGCCAAGAATTGCAACTTTCAGGTCCAGAACCAGACGCAGACACAAGCTCGAGCGCAAGACTTCTCGCTCGAGGCACCAGACACAAAACTCAACTCTCGCTCGAGCGAAGGAAACCTGGCTCGAGCGAAGGATCTAAAACAAAGAGCTCGCTCGAGCGACAAAAGTCTTGCTTGAGCGAAGACACCAAAATCTGGGCAGCAACCATTTGTTTCCAAACACAACCAACCTGTAACAAACCTGCCCAACACATCCTAAAGCTCATATATAAGGAATTAAAGGATGACAACCAGATATAGACAACAACCAACTCCACGGAACCTAAGTCTGGATACAACAACCAAAGGAGGAAGAACCAGGATCGCTGTGTAGCAGCTCCTATGCACGAGCTCCAAGCCAACTGTCCCTTTTTAGATATTTCCGACGTGAAACATCGAAATTCTATAAATACAGCACCTGTTCTCAATGTTTGGGGTTGAAAAAACTTTGCAAGTAAGCCTTTTTCAAAAATATCCAAACCTTTCCTACCCTCTTGATATAGATACACTAGATATACACCATTGAAGCTTCATTTTGAAGCTTTTTGCTGAGATTTTGAACACTATTTCAGATACTTGAGAGTGTTTAGCTTGTGGTTTGTGAACCAAGAAACTCTTTCTTTTCCCTAGAGGTTAATTCTTTAACTCTTTCCATCATTTTCCTTCAAGCTTCTTGTTCTCCATTTCAATACTATTTTTCAGAATGTTTTGGGCTTTAAAATGTGATTTGAACCTTGTTAAAGGTGGAAGGGTTTGCCACCCTTTCATAAGCTTGTTCTCTAGTATTGCTCTCTTGTTGTTCTTCATATTTTTGCTTCTTTTCTTTCATTTTCAGCACTGTTTTAGGTAGATTTTGATTAAATATGAACTATATACATGTGTTTAAAGCTTATATAGATAGTTTGATTCTAGTCTCATATCTTTTTTCTTGGAAGATATTGCAAAGCTCTCTTCTAGTTCATTCTTTGTAGCATGGAAATGGATGTTTCATCCATGTTCCATGAGTAGGAAGATGAGCTTGCAATCATCTCTCTATAGCTTTCATTTCTTGCTTTTACTTAATTTAGTTTTACTTTTGCTTCAAAGCTACATGAGAGCTTTTCCATCAGAACCATTAAGGAC
Organism: Camellia sinensis; assembly: GCF_004153795.1. Lineage (NCBI taxonomy): Eukaryota > Viridiplantae > Streptophyta > Magnoliopsida > Ericales > Theaceae > Camellia > Camellia sinensis. The sequence goes on from NW_021025970.1 coordinate 205,949, forward strand.
TCTCTTCTAGTTCCTTTGAAACATGGAAATGGAGTTTCAATCACTACAAGAAAATGCACTTTTGGCGACTAAAGTTTTAGTCGCCAAAAGTAAGGTTTTTAGTGTCCGAAGCCTTTTCCCGACTACATATTTTGGTCGCTAGATTTGTCGCAGGAAAACAGTCGGGGAAAGTTTTGGCGACTAAAAAAAATTTAGTCGTCAAAAGTCCTATAAATGGCTACTAATGTTTTAGTACGAAAAAGTACGAGGTATTGGCGACTAAATATTTAGTCACCAAAAGTTTTCAAATAAAATTAATTTTCATTTTCAGCGACTAAAACTTTTAGTTTCCCAAAGTATCATTTATTATTAGATACTAAATATTTAGTCGCCAAAAAAGATTAATTTTCATATTTTTTTTAGCCACTAAACTATTTAGTCACCTAAAGTCTCATATATTTTTGACTACTAAATTTTTAGTCGCCAAAAAATCTTTGGTTTGTTTTTGGCTACTAAATTTTTAGTAGCCAACAAGTTTTATTTTGTTTTTTTGGCTACTAAACATTTAGTCACCAAAAACTTTATTTAGTGTTTTTTGTTTGGTGAATCACCAATAAGTCTCAAAATATGATCTTGTGAATTGTTTAGTCCTTCCTTTTTTCTTAAGAGCCCAAAGGTCCCATTAAAGTGAAAAATACATAAAAGGGTAGTCACTGACATGTTTGGGTTTAAGGATAAAGGTGGTTTTTTCAAAATATAAAATTACACATTTAGGCAATTTTCATTATAAAAGTTTTGAATTTTTCCTCATTCTAGAACAAATCCCACATTACGAACAAATACTTAACACTCTAATGTAACACTCTAATAACGTAACACTTCAATGTAACACATTAAAAAACTCATTGGTGTACTTTTTCCAAATGTAACAACGTAACACGCAAAAAAAAAAAAAAAAAACTTTGGTGTACTTGTCCCAAACGTAACGCTTGTAACACAAAAAAAATAAAAATAAAATCCTTAGTGTACTTTTTTCAAACATAACACTCCAATCAGTGTAATCCCAAGCGTAACACTTTAATGTAACATACTCCAATATAACACACAAAAACACTAAATTTTTTTTCTTACTGTATTTCTTCCAAACGTAACACTCACAATTTGAAATTATACATTTGCCTAAAACTTACTAAGGAATATTTGTACTCATTTTGGAATGGTTTGAAAAATCTCACATCCTTTCTTTTTTAATGTTACATTGGAGTGTTACGTTTAGGAAACGTACACTAAGAATTTAATTTTTTTTTGTGTGTGTTACATTGGAGCGTTACAAAAATATACCAAAGAGTTCTTTGAGTGTTATATTGAAGTGTACTTTGGTGTACTTTTTCCAAACGTAACGCTCTAATGTAACAAAAAAAAAAAAAATTATTAGTGTACTTTTTTCAAACATAACACTCTGATCAGTGTAATCCCAAACGTAACACTTCAATGTAACATACTCCAATATAACACACAAAAACACTAAAAGAAATTTCTTAGTGTACTTTTTCTAAACGTAACACCCTGAGTTTGAAATTATACATTTGTCTCAAACTTACTAAGGAATATTTATACTCATTTTGGAATGGTTTGAAAAATCTTACATTTTTTTCTTTTTTAATGTTACATTGGAGTGTTATGTTTAGGAAAAGTACATTAAATTCAATGTAAACACCCACTCACCTCCAAACGCACCTATTACACTCCGGTTGCACCTCGTATCAAATGCAAACCCAACACCAGTCGGCAAGCATACCACGTCCACGGAAAAAGAATCAGAAGACGATTAACAACACAACACTCACAAATGTTGCCGACGTTAGCCCCCACCATTCAATGTTAAACAATCAAAATCCTTACAAACATTAACATTTCCATTCCCAGACAAACACAAATCACCCCCAGTAGGAAAATGAATCACTTCAAGGATATTAATGTAAACTGAAAAATAACCAAAAAACAATAAATGACATTGACCAAAAACATAGGACTAATTGATCCAAAAGAAAACTCTTGGGACCAAATGGTTTAACTTTCTTTCACATGGGATTTACTAGTAAATTTTCCTATTTTTTATTTTTATTTTTATTATTATTAATTTCTGCACAACCTGTATTTATTTCGTGCAACTTGCACCCTGTATGTAAACAAAACAATACATATGTCTATTTCTATTTCACTTTCAACCATCCAAAAATTTGGTCTTGTGACATCAAATTCTATACAAACCAAATATAATCCAACCCCAAATAATAATTCCATACAAACAGATAATCATACAAAAATGATGTCCTCCGTATACAAAAAAGAAATATCCACTAGTAATCTATACCACGAAAAAATAACTTCATCTATGTTGGATCAACAACTATTGCAATAATTGGTAGTGGAAAAGCTCGAGTTTGTAAAAGTCTTCCAGTAACATGGTCCCATACCTATAATACGAAAATAAGTCATTTCGAGAAACAAAAATACTCATGCTAGGAAGATATTATTATGAAACATTTAACATAATTAAGTAACCTTGCACGTGCCATCGAGGGAGCTTGATAAAAAAATTGAACTTGAGCCACTTGATGCAGTTAATAGGCCCGTTATAGAGGATGAAAGCTCCAACGAAAAATTTAGTTTTAAAGCCACAGTCCAACAATCTGTCTCGTCTACCAAACTTCCACCAAACAATGTGATTACAAAGTCAGTTATTTATTTTTCCTGAAAAATAAAACTAAACGACATTCAAATACAAACATTAAATTGTTGAAGAAACGAAGATTCACTTTTTTTACCCGATCATAGGCCAAATAATGATCATGCCATCTTCTGAACTAGAAATAAGAAATGAATCATCGCTGGAAAATGTCAAGCAAGTCACTGATTTTTTATGTGCGCACCAAGTCCTGACCAATCTCCCATTTGAAATCTACAAATTATCATGACACTCAATATTTGAAAATAATGACTACAAATAATATATACAAATTAAGCTATTGGCCCACAAAGACAACTATTCAGTAATTTTTCATATTGTGATCAATTTAATGTAAAGTACTGATGAGATTAAAAAAAAATGATCTTTGCATGTGGGGCTACAAAAATATCATTAACACATCATTTTGGATATATTTTCTATTTAAACTGTCTGTTTTTAAAATACCCAAAAAGTATGGGATACTTGTAAACAGGGAATCATCTCAATTCACCCCCAATTAATCCAGACAGACACTAGAATTAGATATTCGACATGCACTGAGAAAATTTGTAAGCATTAACACAATATTCACATAATGAGAAGATGAAGTGACATATTTTCCCTCATTTATCACTAACATTTAAATGATCCTAGCATTCCTTGTTTTGTATTGGCATTTGTAACCATGCAATATTACAAGTTGCATTTTCTCTAGATTCTATAAAATGAAAATAGAATAATCCATGTTCACACATGTTGAGTGGTTTTCCAATTAAGTGCATTCGATAATGAATAATCATCTACCACAGAAACCTGAACATGGCTCGTGCATTGTGTATCCTCCATATCTAGCTTCTATTTGTATCTTTTTTGTCTCTTGCTGTGAACTTTCATTGTTGGGTTGGTTACAATCTCAAGTTTGGTATGTTAGTGTAATTTGTTGCTGCTATGGTAATTTATCAACAAAATTCCCAAGGATTTGATAGGTGTTTAAGACTATTAAGTTTTACTACAAACAAATAAATTTCATTTAATGGCCTCTAATATTTAATTCTCTGACTTCAAATATTGCAGAACAAATTCAATAAGGCCATAAATACATACAACATGATTTTTAAAAATAAACTTAAATAAAATAAAAAACTAACACAACCTTATCATCGAACTTTTTCCCATTGTCCAATTAATGAGTTGTCATCAAGAAATACAAATTGTTCAAACACATGCAGTCAAATGGAATGCTGAACAGTTACAAGATTTTATTGGCCATTCAAAATTATCAAAAAATAAAAAGAAATACCTTAGTAAACATAGTGGTTACAAATGCACCTATCTTTCAACTCTTACTAGTATAAACTGTAGTGTAACCCATTTCTCCTCACGAAAATCTGGGTTACAAATGCACCTATCTTTCAACTCTTACTAGTATAAACTGTAGTGTAACCCATTTCTCCTCGCGAAAATCTAAAAAACACAGTTGAAAAATCTAAAAGGCATAGCAAGTCCTAGTTCTCCTAGATTGCATAATTAACAAAGCATTCATATATGATATGATATACGTAAATGAATTCTACCAACAAAAACAGCTCTCAATGACTTCTAGAAAAAGAAAATCTGAACTAGATCAGAATAATCAAGCATCTAATCAAAAACTGGGACAAAATTATTGAATTGGCTGAATAAAACAAAAGAAAATTGTACACTCCATGTGGAATAGATTTAAGCATGAGTGGAGGATTTTCCCTTAACTACGAGTGTGAGGAATAGAAAAAGAACATGTTCAACAAAAATAAATGATTGCATGTAATAGAAAGAACCATATTCAGAGTAATAGGAGATACCACTACGATGCTTAAAACTATTGAATAAAGTAACTAGTTGCCTCTTAATGACCACATAGACAGGAGCAGGGCACAACAAAGAGCTATGGAACAACTGCTGGCACTGTATCTTCTGCCACGAAAGACATCCAGCAAGTGCTTTCCCCTCAATATGATGCAAAGCTTTCGCTGTCACCAAATGCAGTCTTCCATAAAATTGCACAATGTAATAATAGCCTTGATATGCATGGTGGAGGGTTTTGTGAGTTAATAAGGTAAAGAGAGCAGATTATGAAATTTTTTCTGATAAATTTGGTGACCATGTTCAATTGTGAAAGCAGATTCAAACAGATTCAAACACTTGGTGACCATGTTCCAATTGTTTCTGATAAATTTGTCACTTGAGCATAGAATCAAACACTTGGTAGGCAAAATATTTAACAATCCACATATCAAACAAACAATCACCTAAACCAATGATCCAAATTCAGAGTTTATCATTACTACCCATTTCAAAGTTTGTCCACATAATCCACATATCAAACACATTCAATACACAACAAAAACACACAGAGAAAGTCAAAAATCGAAATGGGTACTCACTAGAACAGCCTTATGGGCAGAGACGGGAATGGGGTTAGACGCGGGTTTACCGAAATTGTCATCGGAAGCGACTAAAACGATGTCGGAGAAGCAAGGAGTAGAGCGATGGTGGTAATCATCAAAGGGAGTCCAGAATCTGAGGAAGGGAGACTTTGGAGTTGAGATCTTCGATCTTGGCTCGGAGTTGTTCTGGATCTTGTCTCCGAATCGGTGTTCATGAACTCATCATGGATCTCAGGTGACGGTGACCAAAAGGAGTAGGAATCGATGCTCGCGAGGGAAATGAGAGGAGCACCGGAGAGATAGAGAGACGCTGAAGAGAGAGAGAGACAGAGGCGTTGGTAAAATTTTGGAAACCAAATATATATATATATATATATTTCACCATTAGCGACTAAATTTTTTAGTCGCCAATTACTTTTATAAATCCCTCAAATTTAAATTAGAAATGTCTCCTTACAATTTTTTATTTTTTGGCGACTAAACTAATTTTTGGTCGCTGAAAATATGTTTTGGCGACTAAACTTTTGGTCGCCAAAGATAGTTTTTTTTTTTTAATTTTACATTTGGCGACTAAATATTTTAGTAGCCAATACCTAATATACGGCGACTAAACTAATTTTTGGTCGTTGAAAATATGTTTTGGCGACTAAACTTTTGGTCACCAAAGATAAAAAATAAATTTTTAATTTTACATTCGGCGACTAAATATTTTAGTAGCCAAAGCTCAATATACGGCAACTAATATTTTTTTTGTCGCCAATTCTAGTATTTTTAGTGACTAAATTATTGTTCAGTCGCCAATAATTAATATATCCCGACTAAAAAAATTTAGTAGCTAAATATTATACTTTTGGCGACCAAAAAAATGTTTTAGTCGCCAATTCCAAAACTTTTGGCAACTAAATTTTCTTTAGTCGCCAAAAGTGTATTTTGTTGTAGTGAATCCATCTCCATAAGGAGGAAGAAGAGTTTATTTGATTTTCTTAATGATGGAACCTCTTGTGTATGAGCTTTGCCTCCAAGAATAGCTTTGTAACAATCCAGATTTTTAATTATTTTGTAAAATTTATACTAATATTATTTAATCACAGTTAGAAAAATGTACGATTTATTTTGTATTATTATGTGTAATTTTGTAAAATAATATAATTAGTAAAAAAATTTAGGGGTCAAAGTATAAAATAATAATAATAATAATAATAATAATAATAATAATAATAATAATAATAAGTGTGGTAGCAAAATAAATAATTAATTTACTATTGGTATACGATAGAGTGTAATTTAATTAAGAATTAATTAATTTATATAATTATATTAAAAAATTAGGTTAAAGTGTAATTATCTTAAATGTCTATTAAAGATAAAAATGAATCTTTATAATTTATTATCGAATCTGTTGGAAGATTCGAGGCCACGTATGCGCCTTATCTCCCCATAAATAGGGAGGTGATTCAGCTGAGAAAGGAAAAGAAGAAAAGGAAGAGAAGGAAAGAAAGAAAAGGAAAGGAAAGAATGAAAGAAAGGAAGAAAAAAATAATGGAAGTTGAGAGGGTCTTTGATAGTGGAAAGAAAGAGTGAGGTATTAAAGTTAAGGTGAGTTATATTATACCTTGAGTCATCATAATATATTTTACGTATGTGTTGACTTACCATATTTATTTCATACAAGTTATGTTTTATAAAATATTATAAACTATATTAATATTTCGATTACGTGGATTATTTTCTAAACCATATTTGTTTAAAGTGAAATCCAATGATATGTTTGTTTATATTTTAAAGAATATTTGACTATAACCTTATAAACAATTATGTTTTGTAAGTACTACCACGGGAGTCCCACGCCTTGAGGGACTTAAATAACCATTGGTTTCTGTTTGGTCATTTGTGACCCTCTATTGTCATGGATCTATTGACCTCTGTTCTGTGCGGAGCAAAGTGCTGTGCAGAGATAAGTACTATACTATTGTGGGAGTCACCTCTATAATCCGTACGAGCCACCTCTTGAATCCGTACTTCTATATTGTTATGATTCCATTGACCTCTGTTCTGTGCGGAGCAAAGTGCTGTGTGGAGATAAGTGTTACACTATTGTGGAAGCCACCTCTATAATCCGTACGAGCCATCTCTTGAATACGTACCTGTGTTCTGACTGTCACTTCTGTGACCTCTGTTCTGTTCTGTTCGGTACCGTGATTATGGTTATTTATTTACATAATTTCTGTATTTCAGTTTCTACCACTTAAATGATTTATTTACCAAATTGAGCTATGTAAATGTTTTGGCTTAACTAACTATCCATGGTTATTTCGTGTCCCTTATACTCTTGGTATAATATTTCTCACTCTGCCATGTGCTTACAGCTGTTTACCAATTTTCAGGAAATAATGTAATTCAGAAATAGCTTTTGGAAAGTCTTAGATGTGGGGCTGCGGAATAGACACACACTGCACTTTTATGATATTTTTTATATGTAAATATCGGCCTTTTTGGTCAATAAATTTTGTAATAAAAATAGAAGCTCCGATGATTATTTTGGTACCTCACTTAAATATTACTTCCGCTCGCGTTTATTAATTTGTTGAAGAATTGGCCGAAGGTAACTTCAGTTACTGGCCATCACGATACTTAACCCTTGGGTATGGAGAGCAAGTCGTGACAAGCTCCTTCTAAACCTATTCTCTCTAAGCTTGAGTATTCACTTTCTCTTGTTTTCCATGAGATTTAGTGGGTTTTGGCCATATCTTTGATTATGTCTTTCACAATTAGTTCTAGTTAGCTTTGTATCCATTAATTGCCATCCCGTTGCTTCACTAATTATCATTTAAATACCCTTGGGATGTTTGATGATTTGTGAAACAAACCTACTCTTTCCTTGAGAATTTTTCATGGTAAGAGAGAGAATGAAGGATGAACATCTTCCAAAAACCCCTTGTGTTGCTTTGTTCCAGTTCTAATTGCAGCAGATCCTTCTCCAGAATTAATGGCCGGCCACCTATTACTTTGTACGGCCAACCAGACCATGAGGCCGACTAGCCACCTCTTTTGTATGGCAGTGGTAGTATTTCAGATAAGCAGAGCAGATCTTGAGGCCCAAAACAGAACTGTTTTTAGATTGTAAACAGAGCAGCTTCTGGTAGTGAACAATAGGGTTTTCCGAAGGATGTTCTCACCCGTGTTTGCATGATTCACCGCCTCTCCTTTGATCCCTTTAATTTAGCTACTTCAATTTGTATTTGGTATTAAATTAGTTAGCCAATTCATTTATGTTTGTAATTAAGTAGTTCATGTAATTAATTAGTTCATTTGCTTGTATTGTAATAATTAGTAGCTTTCATTCGGGTTTGTAATAGTTAGTTAATTAAGTCAGTTGGACCCTCTTGTGCGAGGGCAAATTTGTAATATTTGTATATCTTCTAACTCCCATTTATTTCTCCCATTTATTTATATGCTTACCGTGGTTGCATATAGTATCATGTTTTCGTTTCATATCATTGCCATGCTTGGTATCCATATTTGCATGCATAGGTTCGGTTCATCATTTTTTAATATCATTGTCATTTCCTACTTACTTGAATATGTGCGTTACCATATGCTTTGAGTTAATCCATATGACATGTTAATAAGCCGAACCTAGTAATTGCATTCTTGTATGTAATGTATTAGTCACTTGCATATTAAAATCATGCATTTTTCTAACTATATTCATTTATTTAGCTTGCCTCAGTTGAGTACTATGTGAGCATTTTGCTTTAGCATATTACATATGTGTTTGTGTTACCATATCAAGCATACCACCATGAGGCTATGTGCTTATTTGAAATATCTCTTTGAATGCTTGTGGATGAAGACTATTTCGCTTAAGTTGGAATGACTTTGATGAGCGTATATATGAGGTCACTTTTCATTCAAGTATCACATATTCAAACCTCTTTTTAAACAAGCATGAAATCAAAGCATTCCAAAGTAGGTGACCTGGTCTATACTTGTTTGCTTCCATATTAATGTTGGTATATTAATAAAATCATAACAAGAGCATATAATGTTGATAAAATTCACATCATGATTAGTAAATGCCGATCTTTGATTGGATGAGGGGCTCATGACCTTCCCCTCTCATATCTAAGTTCCTGAACCGAGACAACTTTGGTTGCGATGGACAAGTGGCCTTTGGCACAAGTCACAGGTTCCTAAATTTTTCAAAAATATTTAGTGGCGACTCTAAATTTGGTAATGCAGTCTATTTTTGACATCTCTGATGATTAATGAATTTTTTAAGATTTGCCGAATTTGGACTCTCATTTGTGTTTTTTTTTTTTTTTTTTTTTAACATTACACTTATGAAACTAGATTTAGAACCATGAGAGTCTGAACTGTAGGGCTATCGTACTCGAAGAGACTAAACCCTTCGAGGAGCACGAAAAACCAGTTACAGTTTCTGGCGACTCTGTTGGGGATTTAGAGAACTTGACTTGAATTTCATGATGTGATATTTTATCTACATGTATATGTTTATTGCATTGCATTTGCATGGTGCTCTTAAGTCATTGTGTTTACCATTTGATATCCTAGATGTTTGCTGGAGGCTTGCCAAAAGGTTGGTCGGACGTAGGCGATGTCACGTTGGGAACACAACCCTTGGATCTGGGTTACCGCTATACCGCTTGATCCTCCTTTCACTTTTCGGTGTTAGGTATGATAGGTATATTAGGTAATCTTGTTGAGGTACCCTTTTGACCAATTGGCCTAGTGTATATAGTACGCTCTAGTGACCTTTCAAAATAAGACATGATGCTCACCCTTATTCAGGATATTGTGAAATCATTTGTTTGAATAGCAAAGCTGTAGATCACTCCCAAAGCTAGGACAGAGAAACCCTAACCTCTCATAGGGGTGTTTTGAATGCCTTTTGTGTAGAATATAAAATCTTTGGCAATGTGTGATGCAATCCTTGGAGAGTCTTAATCTTGAGGCGATTCCTTTCAAAACTTGAGGGTCATATCAGAATCAGAATTTGGGTCAAAATCCAGGGGTTTGTGTTTGATATGGGGAAAATAAAAAATCCGAATCTGGGGATTGTATCTGAATAGGGGAATTTGCAGCAAGATCAGAACTAGAGCCAAAAATTGTATCTTGCTTTGTTTTGACTAGCATACTCGGTACCCTGATCTGATAGGGGATTTGTTTTTAATGCTTGGTTTGTCTGAGCCAAAGAAGGAATAGTACCCAACTCAGCAAAGGCCCAATCCAATCCGACCCAGAGAGCTTAACCCATCATAGTCCATCCAATCTCAGAAAAACCTACTTAGTAAAGGTCCAGTTTATCTGATCCCAAAAGAACAGCTAGACCCGTGATGGCACAGAGTCCAGAATTGTCGTGCAGGATGAGACCATTGTTGAAATGTAACGCTTATCTGGGGCATCTACCACACATCCAATCTCGGTTACCCCGCCGAACCTCGATACACCTCCGTTAGCTGAAAATCTCTAGGCTTCGGATCCCCAAGAAGTGTTAGCTCAAACTCAAGCTTTCAGGCTTCTGGCACAGCTCCACGGGGGAACTCTCCATGATTTTGATCCTACCATGATAAAAGTCTCCCAGCTTGAAAAAATGCTTAAAAAGTCTCAAGGCTTTAACTCAATTTCGAACATCGAAGATGGTTACACTAAGGCTTTTGTAAGGCTGCAAAAGAACTTTAAGATGCCTCATATCAATAGATTTGATAGAAGTGGGGATCTAATTGTCCACATCCGTCTCTTCTCAGATGTCTTGGATGCAATGGGCTCGACACGGGCTTAGAAACTGTCATTGTTCGGGAGGACTCTATCAGAAGTGGCAGCCACTTGGTATGCCAAACTAGAGGGCTCGACCAAGCAGAATTGGGGAGAATTAGCAGAGGGATTTGCTGATCAATATTCCTACAACACTCAGATAGAGGTGACAATTAGTGAGCTAGAGGCAACTTCTCAGAATCCTGAAGAACCCTTTATTGACTTTGTTGCTAGATGGAGAGCAAAAGCCGTCCGAATGACCAACAGGCCTTCTGAGAAGGAGCAAGTCCGGTTGGTGGTTTGGAATCTTGAACTGGACATGCTACAAAGGATGATAGTCGCTGCACTGTCCACTTTTGCCGCTTTACATGAATTAGGGGTTCAGATTGAGAGCGCATTCAAAAAAGGGATTATTCCTAGAATAAGCGAACCAACAAGGAGGGTATTTTCCAGGAGTACCAATGCTAGCAGTAGCACTATTCCCAAATCCACTGAAATCAATATCGCTGCCACTGATCCCAAAACTGTTAACCTTTTTGCCAATACTAGCCCATAAACAGTCGACTCGACCCGAGCTCAAGGTAAAACCTTCACCCCCCCAATAGGAGCCTAACCAGCGCATTAAAAGTCCTGATAGAAAGACGGCATCTCAAGCCCCTTGATCCTCGACCTCTTCTTGACCTACTCCCTGTTAGACATAACCCTACCAAATATTGTACCTACTATCAGTAGCACAGTCATGACACCGATCGTTACTACTGTCTTCATCATGAGGTTCAGAATCTCATTGACAACCAGATGATATCTCCATCTCAAGAACCCAATGTTACCATTAACCCACTTTCCATCCATGCCCAAATACCTATTTCTCACCTTAACCTCATCCATATACTACCTCCTACCTTCGACTCCAATATATATATCATTCCATCCCATTTGCCTAGGCCAGAGGTGTTCATTTTCAAAAATGCCAATTTGTGCATGGTGAATACAGCCAATCCGGTTCGGATACACCAAGAGCATCAAATGGCCGAACCCACTATCGCTGAGATATTGGGAATGATCAAAGACCTTCAAGGAATGGTAGCAGATTTAACCTTTGGGGTTCTGGCCCCGTCCTTTACCACACTTCACGCTGGGGGTTTTGTATCAAAGAATTCTCCAAACATGGGACAAACTAAAAGTAGAATGGGACAATCAAAAGCAAACAAGCCATGTTCAGATATAGCTGTCTGACTCTTTGATAGGGTTGAAGCAAGTAGCAAAAATGAGTGTGGGGTGACTATTGACCCTTGTGCACATCTCCGATAGTTTGTTGAAATTCTGATGACCAAAGGCCTGAACAAATAACAAGTCCTTGCACTTGTTGAAAGGGTTGTAGATGAAAATTTCGCTACTTAACACACCAATGCTCAAGTGGGGGTCACTATGGATGAATTCAATGGGACAAGCTAGGTTGCGGGTACTTTGAATCACAGGTTGCCAAACAAAGGAAGGTCAAACAATGAGGAGAGATGTTTTACAAGAAACACCCATCTTGATTCCAGTCCCAAAGCCCATAAATACCCAGCCAACACCCACCAACCCCTTTGCCAATGTTTCTAAAGTTGATGCTTCCTTCTTCTAAAAATGAACCTTCGTCCATCTCCACATGAGCCCAACCTACGCCTTGAAGGTACTGATGGAGAAAGGGTATCTCAAACCTCTCAATCCTCGATCTCTCCCTAACCCTCTCCCATGTAGACATGACCCTATACCCAACAATGCACATTCCATCAGTAGTACGGTCATCATACTAACTGTTGCTTTCGTCTTCGCCATAAAATTCAAGACTTGATTGACAACAAGGTCATCACCCCACTTAAAAATTCCAAAGTTATCAATAACCCTCTCTCTGATTGCAATAGATTACCATCTCAGAACATAAATCCTACACATGGCTTACCAACAACCAATCTTGACCCCAGCTAGTACGGTCAAGGAGATGTGTAGGGACTACCTGTGACAACCCTCACCACTGATTAGTGCTAATCTATGATTAAGCATGTTAACTGACTGATTGACTGAAATCCTGAACTGATTGATTGAGTATGTTAGTTAAATGCATTTCTATCTATTTGCCATTGAATTATCTGTTCGTGTTTTAAGTTTCGATCTGCAAATTGAAGGCCTTATCGACGGCCGAATCTGAAATTGATTAGTGTTTTATGCGAATTAGAATTAATGTGATTTTATGATATATTTAATTCAAATGTGATTTGGTATGTTTAAATTGGATTAAATAATGCTAATTTACAAGAGTTGGACTTATTCACCAAATTGCCATGCTTAGTGGGCCACTTTCTCCAACACCTTGAGGCTTGAGTACACTTAGACATACCTTTTGCTCAGCCATTTTGGGAGACAAACCGATTGAGAGAGAGAGAGTAGGAGGATAGGCTTGAATTCATCAAACTTAACTTGGAGACTTGGAGAAATTGAAGGTTGGTTGCACAATTGAGCTCTCATTCTTGTAATTGAGGAACCTAGGTATGGAATTTATCCTCTTAATTGTTAAATTAAGTCATATATTGCATGGTTCATGGAAGTTTAGTGAGTTGAGTCTAGAATTGGCTTAATGAGTTGAATTGAGGCTTAGACCATGTATGCATGTGCATATCTTGAAGTTTAGAGTTGTTTTCATGGAAATTATTGCATGCATGTCCATATTATTGTTATAATCCATGAATTCACCATGTTTTTGAAGGTTTGGCTCATTTGATTTTGTGTTTGAAGCTTTAAGTTTATATAAGCTCTTGCATGTTACATTTGAGTCTTGTTCTTGATGTTTATTTGAAAATGGTGTTTAATTGAACTACCTTTGGGCTTTGATTTCTCAAATTGATCTTTGAAACATGTTATGTTATGAGTTTACAAGTGTCTTCCAAAAAATTAGCCCAAAAGGATCAAATTTGATGCATTAAAGTTGAGTTTTGAGCTTGAGGTTCAAATCTGGAAATTCCAGATTTTGGCCTTACGCTCGAGTGGGGGACTTCATGCTCGAGCGTACAACCTGTGTTCATGCAGTCCGCTCGAGCAGGGAAAGTGACGCTCGAGCGGGAAATGCTTGTATCCAGTACTTTGCATGTGTTTACAGTCCGCTTGAGCGGGGGAATGTACGCTCGAGCGAGGACTTGTGTCTTACGCTCGAGTGGGTATCGAGCGCCCATCGAGCGTGAATTTCGTGCATCCAGTACTTTTACAGTCCGCTCGAGCGGATGAATCCACGCTCGAGTGGAGCCCTTTTGTCTGCATTTCCGCTCGAGTGGTGAAACCCACGCTCGAGCGAGACCTTTGTTTTCTGAAAATTCTGAAAAGTGTTTTAAAGTACATCTTTGCATCCTCATTCCATCCTAGGCACTCCTAGGCCTAGTTTAAGGCATCTTAGTGAGGATATTGATGTAGAACCACACCGAGACAAATTAGGGATTAAGTTATTATTTCCCAATTGTGTAGCTTAGTGTGTGTTCGTTCTGTAACTGTGTAGGGTTGGCATCCGAGGACGCTCTAGCTGCTTATAGCCCAGTGCTCGGTGAGTAACAATGTTGTAAAGATATATTCAATCATGAATATTTTCTGAATGATCAACTGTATTGCTTTCTGAAATGATATTTCTTACTGAATGAATGCTTGTCCTATTTGTGAACTGTATTCGTGGCATCCATAGCAATTTACTGTTACTGTACTGTACTGCTACTGTCACAGAGATCTCTGTCGGTTTCCATGTTTGGAACCACTACTGTTTACTGATATGATGGCCATCAATTGATTGTTCGGTCTGTGAAGACCTACTGTATTGTTTGCTATTGGATGTACCACTTATGACTGCTATGATCGAATAACCGATATACTGTTCAAATGACTATTTTTAATACTGAAAGGATATGAATTCCTAACCTCTTTACGCATATGTTATTCACTGGGTTTTAGCTTGCTGTCTATATATATATATATATACGTAGGTGTTCAGGTACCGAACCGGAGTTAGGAGCATCGGATTAGCTCTTGTTTTGTCAAGCCAACCATCGTGCCTCACCTTGAGGTTCCAAGTGCTGCCAAGCTAAGGC
This sequence comes from Camellia sinensis, assembly GCF_004153795.1. Taxonomy (NCBI): domain Eukaryota; kingdom Viridiplantae; phylum Streptophyta; class Magnoliopsida; order Ericales; family Theaceae; genus Camellia; species Camellia sinensis. Next base: position 220,966 of record NW_021025970.1, read on the forward strand.
TGCTTCGGGGTGTTTTAGATTTCCTTTTTTTGTCTCTGTTTTGTACCGACTGTATAGACTGTTACTGTACTGTTATGGTAGGGACTTGGTCCTTAACCTAAATGATTGTATATGATGTATGTATATACTGTTTTTGTTCTGAATGTGTATATGTATGAAAGTCTTTTTGCATACAGACTGTCACAGTTCATTGGACATTTTTAATTACTATATTGGCTTCTGCCAGCCCCTGTACTCTGTATTACTGTTTTACTGTTAAGCAGGCCTTCGGTAATCTCGGATTACTGGCCGGTTACGGTGCTAAACCCATAGGGGTGGGTTTGGGTCGTGACACTACCAGGGTAATTATGATGCTCCATCCGTGAGACCTAATTTGAAAGTTTGAAATCAATCCTACTAGGTGTGCATGTTAGTATTGTTGAATTAAAGGCAGGTTTGGACCCTTCCGTGGGCTACTTGAAGTTTTTTTGAATTCTGCAAATGGACTTGAAGAATGGAAACCCCTTTTATCTCAAAGATGCTGATTTTGTTTTAAGTCGTGTCTTGTAAATAGTTGAGTTGTGAGTTTTATTTTCTTTGTCTTTTCTTTTGAATCGCTCTCGTGTACCCTCAGGTCTTCGTTGTTTTTTTAATAAGAAAGCATGAGTCAAGTTTTTGATCATTTTATTGTGCCAACAATAATACATGTGTGACCTTTTTAAAATAGAAAAAGCTTTGAATTTTTTTTTTGAATGAGATTCCGTTAATAAGTTCAAGTGTTGAGAAGGATCCCTCAAATGGTTTGAGTGGACTCTGAATTATCGGCGCAAAGTTCTTCATGATTTCAAAAGTTTAAACTGTTTGTTTTGCAAACTTGTAAAGATAGATTTAGAATTGTGCGTGGTATCCTACATTGTCCCGGGGATTTTTTTCACTTTTAGGCGATCATTTTGGCAAGCATAAGACGACTTTTAGACCTCATAATCATAGAATTTCTCTCCTTGGTGTTTTCATTACTTCAAAAACAAATGGATAAAAGAAACCAAAAAAGAGAAAAAAAAAAGAAAAAGAAATGAGAAAAGAAGTCAACCATCAAACCAGGGGTAACCATGTGAATGAAATCTAATTAACTGTGAGGAAAGACACTTTTTGTTTGAATTCGGGGAAGCCTATACGAAGAAATACCACATTGTGAAAAGAACCAACTCTGAAAATGAAGCAAAAGAAAGGACAAAGACATGCATAAGAGAATGAAGAACCAAGTTCAGATCAAGGTGAAACCAGTTTTAGTGCTAGGGCAAGGATGCCTATTGATCAAATTCACTGCAAATATTGTAACACTAAGATTAGGAGTAACCTAAGAATGCCTTTGAGATTCAGAGTTTGTTGGGCTTAGCCGGGTATTACTGACGTTTTGTGAAAGACTTCTCTAGATTGGCCTCACCATTGACTAGATTGGCGAGGAATGGAATTAAATTTGGGTAGAGTGAGACTTGTGAAAAGTCGTTTCAAGAGCTTAAAGTTAGACTCACCACTGCTCTAGTATTAATTATTCTGGAGAGGGGTTTGGGTTATTCGGTTTATTGTGATGCGTCTCGGGAACGTTTGGGTTGTGTATTGATGCAAGAGGGGAAAGTGGTAGCGTATGGTTCACGGCAATTGAAAACACATAAGAGAAATTATCCTACTCACGACCTAAAGCTAACGGCGGTGATTTTTGCCTTAAAAATCTAGAGGCATTACTTATATGAGGAGAGATTTGAAGTGTTTTTTATCACAAGAGTTTGAAATATTTGTTTTCATAGAAAGATTTGAATTTAAGACAGAGGATGTGGATGGAGTTCATGGAGGGCTATGATTTCGAGTTGCACTATCATCTGGGAAAGGCCAATGTAGTGGCCGACGCCTTGTGTAGAAAATCGGTAAGCAGTGTAATTGATATTGTCATTTGGAAATGGGAGATGTTGGGTGCTATTGGTGAGTTTGCCTTACATCTTGGCGAGTCTGTTGAGTCAACCATTTTGTTCACTGTAGTTGCACAGCGGGGTGATCACAAAGTAGAGGTTATCCAAAGGAAGATATCTAGTGAAAAGGTAGAGAAGAGCTTGAATCTGTATTCTGACTCGAGTGTGAGGTATTTAGACAGTCTTTTTGTCCCATAATCTTGTAAGGATGAGGTACTCCGAGAGTTCCACCATTCACGTCTTGCGGTACACTTGGGAGACACAAAGATGTACCACAACCTTAGTCGTCAGTTACCACAACCTTAGTCGTCAGTTTTGGTAGATAGGAATGAAAAGAGACGTAGCCTTTGTCTCAAGGTGCCTTACTTGTTAACAAGTGAAGGTCGAGCATTAATAACCAACGGGTTTGTTGCAACCCTTACCTATAGCCGAATGAAAGTGAGAGCATGTCACGACGGATTTTGTTGTGGGTCTTCGGAGGACTCAACGGGGTAATGATATCGTGCGGGTGATAGTCGATTGGTTAACTAAATCAACACACTTTGTACCTACGTACATGAATGACTCGGTAGATTATCTTGTCGACCTTTATATTAGAGACATAGTTCGACTTCATGGGATCCGTGTGACTATCGTTTTGGATAGAGATTCACGTTTCACGGCTCGGTTATGGCACAACCTACAGAATGCCTTGGGTACTAGATTGACGTTTAGCAACGCCTATTATCCTCAGACTGACAGGAAGTTCAAGTGAACCATTCAAATCTTAGAGGATATGCTTCGGGGTTATGTTTTTTTTTATTTTAAGGGGTCGTGGGAGAGACATTTACCTTTGGTGGAGTTTTCCTATAATAATAGCTTCCAGGCGAGTATTGGTATGGTACTATTTGAGGCCTTGTATGGCCGACCGTGTATATCTCCAATGTGTTGGACCGAGGTGGGTCATGCACCTATGTTAGGTCCTGAACTAGTTCAGAAAATGACAGAGAAGGTTGCGCTTATTCGTAAGAGGTTGGTTTTGGCTCAGAGTCGCCAGAAAAACTATGTTGACCGTAGGAGGAGACTTTTGTCTTTTGAGGTAAGAGATCATGTATTCTTGAAAATATCACAAAGACGGGGTTTGATAAGATTCGGAAAGAACGGGAAGTTGTTTTCTAGATTTATTTGGCCTTTTGAGATTTTAGAGCGGATTGTGGAGGTAACTTATTGTTTGACCTTGCCACCCCAACTTTTCAAGGTTCATGACATGTTTCATATTTGTATGCTCTGGAAGTATGAACTTGATCCTTCATACATGTTGGATTGGACTGGGTTAAAGGTAGATGAGGATATCTCATACTAGGAGAGACTGATACGGGTTTTAGATACTCGGGATCAAGTCTTGAGAGGGAAGACCATTCCATTAGTTAAGGTGTTGTAGTGACACCATGGGGTTGAAGAGGCGACTTGAGAGCATAAGACGGAAGTCCGTGAGAAGTATCTGGGTCTATTTGTTAATGTTTGAGACTTGTATTAAAAATCTTATTCATGTTGTGAAATGTAAACATTGTAAATGTTTTGGAAAGTTGAATTGTAATATTTGGTGTTGAAAGACTCTGTTTATCATTGTTACAAGTATGAATGATTAACGGTTTGATTTAAATCCGGTGATTTTTGGTTTGAGTTAAATTTTAGAGATAAAATTCCTTAAAATGAGAGATTATAACGATTTCGGTTTAGACCCGCTCCATTTCTTGCTTTTGAATCTCGGAATCCATATCCTTAACTATTGTTCATTTCATTTTCATCTTGTTGCTAGTTGAGTTTGGATGTTTAGGGGCTATTATTGTGTTTGGAACAGGTTGGGGGTTAGTTTTTCAAAGAGTTACTGTCCAGTTTTCTTTTTGTTCTTTCTTGCGCTCGAGCGGTCTTTTACAGGTTTGAACTTCTGAGAGGGGGTCATTGTGCACTCGAGTCGTGTTTTTGGTCGCTTGAATGGTTTCACTCATTGTGTCTGACGCTCGAGCGGTGTTTTGGTCACTCGAGCGATCTGTACGTATATCATTTCAGAAAAGGGGTTTTTGAATCACTTTTCATTTTCTCTCTCTCTCTCTCTCTCTCTCACACACACACACACACATACACACACTTAAAACCTCAAATACACCCTCACCCATTGATTTCTCCACCATAGCTCTTTGGAGAAAAATGTAGAGCTTCTCTAAAGCTTCGTTTTAATCGGAGGAGATACCGTTTTCGACTCCGTCAAAGTTTCACCCTTGCTCTTTTCCTCTTCTAATCTTGATATAGGGATTTCTTTAACCTTTGGTATAATTTTTACCTTAGTTATTTGTTCATTGAAAGAATCTAGCGATTTGAGAATTTTGGATTAAACTTAGGGTTTGATTTTGAAATGTAAAAGAGAGATTTTCAAATAGGTTCTTAAGAAAGGTTTTGGGGATGTGTTTATGGTTGAGATATGTTAAAATGGCAGATTTCTTTACTAAGATTTGATTTTGAAAGTAAAAGGGATGTTTATTCTCAAATCATGGAAATTTGGGTTGTAAAAGAAAAGGGAAAAGATATTGGATTTTGAAAGGATGAAACAAATGTATATGACAATGATGACGGTGGAGTTGGATATGTAATATCATTTCCATTTTGAAAATGATGAGATTATATCTTTTGTTGAAAATTATCTGTTGAATAGAAATATCTGTTTTGGGCTATCGGTGGAGGATAACTTTGATTGTTGTAGAAATTGTATGAGGATTAGGTGATTTGAAATTAATTACTCATACATCTTGCATTGAGCATTATTACACACTTAAACACTGAAAATGTATTGTTTTGAGGAAAAAATGGTGAATACCTCGGTGAATCTGGTTAGAGGGTGTGGTTGTGGTTATTATGTTAGTTTGCATGAAAGTCTAGAAACCCGCGCGGTTAGGTACTGATCTTTCTGGTTAGTACCTATAAAATAGTTTTGGTAGTGCTTGTATAGTCTACTGGCAGACACATACCTAGAGATTTCCAGTATTTTGTATCCACTGCCTGTTTTTTGATATAAAATGTTATTTTTTTGTGAATTGATATATAATTTGGCATTGCATTATTTTGAGATGGAAATGTGAACATTTGACAAATGACATGCATATGCATTCACCTTATGACTTTGTTAAGATTCATATATTGTGTTAAATTATTTTTACTGAGCTTTGGCTCACCCTATGTGGAAAACAACTTTTAGGTACTGTAATATGCCTCCACCAAGGACATAGCTTGGGAGGACTTGGAGCCAAGAGCTTTTTTTGTTTGTTTATTTGATGTAATTATTTTTGTACAAGCCTTGGGCTTTAATTATATTGAGTTGAACTCATTTTGATATACCCGAATATTGACTTAGAAAGATATAGCCATTAGGGCATATAATTACTTGATTTTACTTTTATTTTAATCATGTATTCATGTCATATGCTATAGATTCAAGATTTAGAATTTACAAATTTATATACTGATATGTCATTTTTTGTATGATCAAAGATTATATATGGAATAGTAAATATAAAGTTATTGATCAATTCTACGAATATTAGGATGTAGGTTATTTTTATTATTTCGGGGCGTTACAATAACTTTTTTTCCTTTTCGAAATCAATCTATAAAATTATACTAAATAATGATGCAAGATCAACATTATACTAGTGCTTAAAACAAACTAATCTCAAAATAAGAATTTGTAAACAAATAAATAATTTCATTCACCACATTCCAATCCTCTCTCTTTTTCTTTTTTTTTTAAATAAAAAAAACTTTTAATATACATGCTATGAAGAATATATAGGAAGAAACCTGCATGTGTATCAACTCTAAATAAACATTTCAATGGAAGTAAAATTCTAAGAAAGAACAATTTATGTATAGACACCCCATTTTTGACCGTCCTCAAGACTTGGTTGTGCTTGCAGGTACATCCAACCACAAGTTCAATCGCTCGTCGAGTGCTCGACTTTCGTGGTGGAACGTCACAGGTTTGAGCTTTCCAAACCCTGTAACCTTTCTGCCCATTTTTTGCACCATGTGTTGGTCCTTTCTGCTTGATTCTCATGGGGCACTACTGGCCATTGTTTGGCACTGCCGGCCATGCACTTTCCCTTGCCTGCTACTGATGATGTCTTCCGGCCATTAGTGAGGCACTGCCGGCCACAACTGATGGCCGACAGAACCCTTTGTCTCAGCAGATTTCACACCAGATCTTTTGAGCCAGTGTGGAGGGATGAAGCCCTTTCCAAGCTTGTTTAACAAGCTTCTCATTGCATTCCTCTATATAAAGAGAGGCTCTTCCTCCTTTGCAGAGGTTTAGCAGATTTTGAAGAGATATCTCTCTCTCTATATATATTTCATTCTCTCTCTATATTGTTGTTGGTTTTGTGCCTTAAAGTTCATTTTCCTCTCACTTTTGCACTACAATAGATAGTGATACACCACCACCTTTGGGCTGAGGTTTTTAGGAGTGTTGTTTGAGCTTTGAAAATTGGTTTTTGACCCCTGAGGTTGCTGGTTTCGAAATTGAGCTTTAAGGGTGAGTATATTCCCTCTTTTAGCATTTATTTGCGTCTCATTTTGGCCATCCTTGCATATTGTTTTAGGTCTTTCTTTCAACTGAAAAAAGTTTTGTATTTAAGTGCTTTTGTTGTTTGTCTAAGGCCTCTTTGGTGTTTAGGGTGTTCTACCCTCTTCTATGCCTTGTTTGGCCTTGTTTTGTGCCTTGCTTTAAGGCTTTTGAGTTAGTCTTTGTTTGGCCCTTTAGCCACTAAAATCCAGTGGATTTTTAGTGGTAGGCATGTGGTTTTGAAGCCTAAAACCAGAGGGGGGTGACCCCCTCTCTTTTTGTTTTGTTTACTTGAGTTATTGGCCTATCAAAGGAGCATGTATCCCTATACTTTTGAGGCTTAGTTCAAGCACTTTTTTGTGACTTTTAGGACCTGCCTTAACTCTGTCCATGGCTGGTTTGGTCACTTTATGCATGCTCCTTGTATGTGTAGTGTAATCCCATTTGTGGCTCATCAAAGTAGCATGTCTTGCTAGCATGTATTGGCCCCATTTCAGTGGGTTTTTGATCATCATTTGACATGTCATAACTCTGTCTAAAGCTGGTTTGATTGTCTCTTGAGTGGCTCATGTACTTGTAGTGCAAATCTTGCTTACTAGTCTTGTATGCATGTTGTTTTGGCTCATCATTCTAGCATATTTTGGCTATGATCCAACATGATTTTATTCATATTTTGGGCTGTTCTAGGACTATTTTGGACTGCTATGGTCATTCCACTCATGTTTAGTATAGCTATAGTGCAAATGCTTTGACTAGCCTTGAGTTTTAAGGGAGCTACATGCTTAACTTGTGATGTTTGCATGCTTTGGCATCATTTGAAGTATTATATCAGTGCATATTTCATGGTCATACACTTTCCTTTATCATGCTTTCAATGCCTTGAAGAGTCGGTGTTTTATGTCTCATGAATGGATCATTGTGCATGCCTCTATGCTTAGGTCTTTGGGATGCCATCTCAGTAGGTTTTTGGGCCTATTTTGACATGATATAACTCTGTTTTATGTTGTCCAAGTCATGCCATGTTTGGTTTAATAGGTGTAGTGCATTGCCTCTTTTGTAGCCTTGCACGCTCCATGTATTTGGCCTTGTGTGCTAGCTTGTGTTGGCTAGCTTTGAGCTTGTTTTTGGTCTTGTTTGGACCTGCCTTGGAACTGTTTTAGGTTCCCTTAGCCTTTTAGGGCTTGCCTTGCATGGCCATGGCTTAAGTCCCTTTGCTAGTTCTTAGCTTTTGAACTTCATGCATGCTATGCTTGTGTTATGTGTGTGATTTGGCATCATTTCTAATATCATTTCAGAGCATGTAGTATTGTCATACTTGCATGCTTTTCACTCCTTAAGACCCGAAAAATCCATCTTGTGATGTTTGCATGCTTTGGCATCATTTGAAGTATTATATCAGTGCATATTTCATGGTCATACACTTTCCTTTGTCATGCTTTCAATGCCTTGAAGAGTCGGTGTTTTATGTCTCATGAATGGATCATTGTGCATGCCTCTATGCTTAGGTCTTTGGGATGCCATCTCAGTAGGTTTTTGGGCCTATTTTGAGATGATATAACTCTGTTTTATGTTGTCCAAGTCATGCCATGTTTGGTTTTAATAGGTGTAATGTATTACCCCTTTGTCGCCTTTCATGCTTTCGGCTTTTTGTTCTAGCATGTATGAGGCTCCATTTCAGCATGTTTTTAGTCTCACCTTGACTTGCTTTGGGACTGTTTTGGATGCCCTTGGCCATTTGGGGCTTGCTTTGTATAGCCATGGCTTAAGTCCCTTTGCTAATTTCGAGCTTTGAGCTTTCTTGCATGCTTTGTTTGTCTTGCTAGGGTGGTTTGGCACCATTCCATGCATGTTTTCACAACTTATGGTGCTGTCACATATCCATGTTTGTCACTCTTTAAGTATGCTTAAGAGTTGCATCTTTGTACCTTAATCCTTGAGCTAATTGGCATACATGCTTGTCTTTCCTTTTTCACACTTTTCATACTATCATTTTAGCACTAATGGCCACTGATTTGGGGCATGACTGAGGTCTACCCTTTTTGGTTTAAGTCCATTCGGCATGTTCACTTGCATGTTGCTTGTATGCTTATTTTGCTTTGCATTGAGTATGCATGTCCCTAACATTGCTAATTTATCCTAGTAGCATTGTATTGTGCATGGGTGCATTAGCATTGTTCGCATATCATTAGCTTTGTTAAGTTAATCAGATTACATTGCATTGAGTATGCCATGTAGTTGCATTTTTGCCGTGCTTGTGTTGCATTGTTGTTTGGATTAAGTATTGATCCAAGCACGAGAAACGAGGGACGTTTCATACTTCAAGTGATGAAACGTGCCTCAATTCTCGATCGCCGACGCTATTGATCATACATGATAGAGTTCTAGTTCTAGGTATTTATGTGTTTTCCTTGTGCATTCATTTCTCATTGATTTGCACAAGTTGGATCTTTGGCCATCATGCATCAAGATGCGTGATTGAGGGTCGTGGATCCGATTATGCCTCTCCCTTGATGTTTCGAGGTGATATGGGGTGGCATAGTGCGTACATACCCTTGGGAGACCCTCCATTTTCTCTATTCTGTGCTCTGTTGCAGCTTGGTGTCACAGCACACCAGTGGCCGGCAGCCTCTCATCCTTGGCCGGCACCCCCCTCATCCTTGGCCGGCAGTGTGCACTCTTGGGTGGCTGGGTGGTCAGCAGCAACCATTCATGGCCGACAGGCCACTGGTGTACTCCCCAGCACTGTTTTGGTAAGTTTCAGTAGCAAGCACTGGAAGACACCCTGCAAACAGAGCCTCTTGAGAGCAAACTGGAGAGCTTTTCGGGGTGGAAACCGAGCATGCATCTTCTACTTCTTCGAGCAGAGCTGGAGCAGCTTAGTTTAAATGTGTACTTGTTAGTTAGCATTTGTTGTTTGTAACTTAATTAATTTGTTAATTAGTTAAAGTGATGTAATAATTAGTTGTAGCTAGTTATTCAATTTGGTTGTGTAATAATTAGTCTAATTAGCTTAATTAGATTAATTGATTAGCTTAGCTTAGATTAGCTTAGCTTATTCATTCGGACCCTCTGTCGAGAGGGCATATGTTGTAATAAGGTTACGTGTGTGTGTGCATGTCTTCCAACCCCCATTCTTTCTCCCTTTTACTTAACCGCTTTCGATGGTTAGTTTTAGGGCATTTTCAATTAGCATACCTTATGCTTTGCATACGTGCATCCATTCATCTGTATTGCATGCACCGAGCTCGGCGCATCATACTAACTGCATTGTACTTCAATACCGATTTGAATACATGATTATCAAGTGTTGTATCTCATATGCCATCTTAGAATAGCCGAGCCTATTTCTAGTTGCATTTTGCATGCGTTGCATTAGCCATCTTAACATAAACTAGAATCATGCATTGATTACTAACTAGTTATTATTTTGGCTCGGAGTACACTGTATGTGTTTATGCTTTAGCATCTTGCATGAGTGTGAGTGCTGCCATGATAGCATGCTTGCCATGAGGCTAATTGCTTATTTGCTATAGCTGCCTGAATGCCTGTGGGTGAAGGTTAGATTGCTTGAATTGAAACAATTAATTAAAATCCCTGATTTAGCCTACTCGCAAGTAGCAAACTTCAAACCATTTTCAAACAAACAAACATGAGATGTTTTGTTCCAACTTAGGCGGTCTTGTCTATACTTGTGTGTTGTGCGCATCACATAGTAATTCTAGCTAATAACCGAAATAAGAACACATACGTTGTCAAAACAAAATATCATGCTAAGTATAGGCCGATCTTTTGATCGGGCGAGCGGGGGTGCTCATTGCATGACCTTCCCCTCTCGTACCCAAGTTCCCGAGCCGAGGTAACTTTGGTGATGACGGACACGTGGCCTTAGGCACGAGTCAGGGTTTCCTAAATTCCCCCAAAACAAAATATTTAGGTGGCGACTCTGTATCTAGCAAAGCAGTCCATGTTTACTTCTTTATAAAAATCAGTTTTCCAAAACGATTTGCCGGATTTGGACTCTTTGGTGATTTATCGGTCTTGCATTGCACTTTGCGGGACCAGATTCAGAACCGTGATATTGAGTCCGAACTGTAGTAGCTAAGAACAACAATTCACGCCCTCGCACGCGGAGCGAATTTCGGGCGGTCTACAGTTTTTGGCGACTCTGCTGGGGAATTAGAGAACTTGACTCGAACTCATGATATCTTTTTTTGTATACACTTATGTGTCTCTTTGCATTGCATTTGCATTGGTGCGCCTAGGACACCGTGTTTGCCGTATACTATTCCTGAACGGTTTGTCGGAGGCTTGCTTTGAGAAGCGTGTCATAAGGCTGACTGGTTGCGGGCTCTGCCACGATGGGAACACAAACCCCGATTTTTACCGGGGCACCTTTTTTGACCATTCTACCTAGTACATATCGGAATCCGTAGTGACTATTCCAAATTAGGACAAGTTGCTTACCCGATTGTAGGTTGTTTGAAACCACTGTGTGTATAGTGAAACCCTAACTCTTGACGAAACTAGGACCGGGAAACCCTACCCCAACATAGGGGTGTTTTGGTTCTCATTTGCTTGCTATGGGTTTTTGGAGTTAGCCTCTGCAGAAATGCACGTAACAGTGTGCAATTCTGAGTATCAGGCCTACGGGCATCAGTATATGGGAATCAGTTTTACTTGTGGGTATCAGATTCAAATTTGGGGTAGTGATTTGGGAACAGTGGTCAATGGTTGAGAACAGTTCATTCAACTTGTGTTTGCCAACTGTGTGTTATGTTAATTTAAGCCGTTATGCTGTCCGTTTTTCTGTTCATTGTTTCCTTATTATGCTTTATTTATCTTTTTGCAAGGTAGTTTAGCACCATTGCATCCGACTAGTTAGAAATTCCCTATGCACTTTGGGTTAGAGGTCGTAGACTTAATCGATCCATAGATCTGATAGACGGACAAGCAGTGTTCCTTTCTTTACCCCCAGTTACCAGATAGAGGTAAAAAAGGCGCAGTGTATCGGTGCAGTGGTCGTCAGATCAGTTGTCTACCCACCAGTGAACAATCAGGCTGAGGTATCAGTTTTTACTCCAAGGACAGATATACCGGTTATTCAGTTAGATCAGCACAACATGGCAGGCTTGGAAGAGATGATGCGTCAACTCTAGGAAACTATGAAAACCATGCAGCAGGATGCTGCCCGTCAAACAGAATTTGCCACATGCCAAGCCGAGGTTATGGCCCAATAGGCAGAGGTAATCGCCAGGTTACAGTAGCATACTGGAGCATCTGCTTCACACCAAGCTCCTCCCCCACCAAGAGTTTCAATACTCGGGGAGACAGCTAATGTCCAAGACAATACGGACGTTCCAGTAGGGACAACTCCGCCCCCGGTTTTACCCTAGCTGTCCAAGGCACCCACCAATCTAGTGGATTCACCCTTCGAGTTCGAGGTGGATGCTACAGCGCTAAAAGTGAGCAAGCTAGAAAATCTATTCAAGAAGTCCCAAGGGGCCCATTCCACCCCAGATATTGAGGACGGGTACATTGACTCGGCTACGACTCTGTCGGACTGATTTAAAATGCCGCACATAGACCGTTTCGACGGGTCTGGAGATCCTATGGTGCATTTGCAGCTGTTCTCGGATATCTTAAGGCCGATGGGCCTCTCCAGATTGCAGAAGCTTTCTCTATTTGGCCGGACCCTGTCGGGTGTAACGGCTATTTGGTATGCAAAACTGGAAGACTCTGTTAAGAGGAGTTGGGAGAAGATGGCTGAGGCCTTCATAGCTCTATACTCCTACAATACGCAGATCGAGGTCACAACTCATGATCTCGAGATAACTAGGCAAGAGCCAAAGAAGAGCTTCTCCGATTTTGTAACTCGGTGGAGGGCTAAGGCCTCGATGATGACCATCAGGCCTGTTGACAAAGATCAGATTCGGATGGTTATGCGCAACCTCCAGCCCAAGCTCATGCAGAAGATGATCGTTCTCCCCCTTCCTACCTTTGCAGATCTACACGAGATAGGGGTGCAAATCGAGGACGCCATGAAACAGGGCCTCATTGATCATGAGAGAGAGCAGCCCAAGAAGGCATTCAACCGCAGTACAAATGCAAGCACAAGCAGTGCTGCAGCTGCCAGATCTTCAGATGTGGGTATGGTTACCACCACCACCACTCCAAGAACCCTTGCAGCTACACCATTCACCGGTGCGTCCGGAAGTAGCTCACAAACGACCAAGTATTCCCCCCGAGGCCAAAGAACCTTCACTCCACTACATATGCCCCCGTCCAAAGCTCTGGGGGTTTTGATCAGGAAAGGGCACTTGAAGCCCCTAGAGCCGTGGCCGCTACCAGACAGACTCCCTGCTTCCCATAACCCAGCCAAATACTGCGCCTTTCACCAACAGCATGGTCATGACACCGACCAGTGCTTTCGATTGCGTCATGAGATTCATGATCTCATTGATAACAGGGTGATCATGCCTCCGGAGAAACTGAATGTCACAACCAACCCTCTCCCACTGCATAACCAAGCTCCACCTCCCAAATGCATCAATCTAATCCAAACTGGGGTTGGGTCATACGACCCTAGCATATATATCACCCCTTCCCACCTACCCAAGCCAGAGGTGTCCATTCCTGATAACACTAACTTGTGCATATTGGACATTTCCCAAACCCAACCCGAAACGGTGGTGGTGGCTATCGAAGATAGAATTGGGTTAACTGTGGAGGCAAATGGGAATGATCAAACAGAGCCTGAGGGGTCTACGAGCTTCAGGTACAACCCAAGTGGTTACATTACATCGGCAGGCTAGGCTAGGCCGAATGTGGAATTGCCAGTGGGGGCAGAGATTTGTGTAGTACGGGAGGACGGACCTAATCAGGGGCTAGATGACCTAGCGGATCTGGAGGAGGACATTACAAATCTGCAGTTCTTTGAGGAACAGGACTTAGGGGACGTGACAGTCAATTGGTTTGAATTGGATGGGTTAGCGAAGTCTATTGGGTGGCTTGACAACCAGCCCGATGTTGTTGAACAACCTTAGTCAGAACAAGGTTCATCAGGGACAGGGACATCAGCTGTGGCCGGAAGGGCCGAGGAACATAATACACAGCCGGAGAGCACAGGTGTAGAGAATTTTGCTCAGAACACGGACAGTTTGGGTGCGGAAGAGACTGAACAGCAGGCTGTACTAAAGCAGTTTGAGCGGGAAAGGATCGAAGATTCTGAGTGGGCTAGAAAATCCAAAGCCCCCGCGGGAACAGAACGTGCTGTGTGCACAGGAACAGAACATGCTGCGGGCACAGGAATGGAAGGTGCTGTGGGCACAGGAATAGTCGTAACGGAGCCGGACAGGTGTCTGTCGGCTGCCGATGGCATGTAGTGGGAAGATGATGACCTATGTCTTGCCCACACCGATGAAGACTGGGGGCAAAGCCAGCCGGATAATACCTGGTACATTGGCGAGGTTGACTACATGACTAGGAGTAGGCGGTATTTCAAGCCCCCACATTTAGATCAACCAGAAGTGTCCGAGAAGGACAAGGAGACGGAGAAACAGAAAGAAAATTTACTCGAAGAAGAGGCTGTGCTAAAATAACTCAAGAAGATACAGGCAGACATCTCTATCTGGGGATTGCTTATGGCGTCAAGAGTTCATCGACAAGTTGTCCTTTCTGCTATGGACAAGGCCAAACTTTCAATAGATACCACACCTGAGCAGCTGGTAGGATTAGTCTTTCCGGGAGGAGGTTCCCCGACGTTGACCTGTACTGACAAGGAGCTGCCGCCTGAGGGCGCAAATCATAACAAACCCCTCTACATCTCTGTAGAGTGTAGAGACAAGTGGGTACCAGTCGTTCTTGTCGACACGGGATCCGCCATTAACGTGTGCCCGTTGAGGACAGTATATGCAATCAAGTTGAAACCCGCAGACTTTGTACCAACTGCCCAGGTAATACGGGCGTATGACAACATTAGCAGAGAGGTGATGGGGACTGTGCAGATTCAGACTAAGGTTGGCCCAAGACAACACGATATTGACTTTCATGTGTTGGACGTTCCCGTAACCTTCAATCTACTTCTAGGGCGACCGTAGCTGCACCAGGTGAAGGCGATCTCTTCCACCCTGCATCAGATGTTGAAATACCCCCACGGGAAATGGGTGGCTATAGTTTTTGAGAATTCTTCAATCCATCCACCGCCAGAGGTGTCTACATCGATTCTGGAGATCGAACATGGCGTGGAGAATGTGTTCTTGTCAGGATTTAGCCTAGCTGAGGCTCGGGTTGTACAGAACATACTAGCTATTGACGAGGGGTTCTATGTCAGTGCCCAGTCAGTGTACCTCATGAACAAGCTCCAGCATATTCCTGGGATGGGACTAGGAAAAAGCGGCCGGAAGGGCATTACCATATCGGCCAAAATGCCGCACAACCCGCATACCTTTGGTTTGGGTTATTTGCCTACCAAAGAGGGTTGGGTGAGAAAGGGCAAAGAAATGGCTGGGAGAGCCAGAGCCAAGCAAACCGGGAAGCATTTTGAGTTGATGCACCGACCTATTCAGGGTACCCGCTATCTACCGGACGCTTCGTCCGGGAGGGGGAAGACTTCCCGTTCTGCGGTTTCCCAGAGCCATGGTTGAACGCAGAAAAGAGGCGCCTGCCGGGATTTGAGATCTTCTTCGACTTGCAGTTGTCCGGGGATGATGTTGCCGAGGAGCAGACAGACCCATCAGCTAAGGTTGAGCAGTGTAAGGAAGTGGATTCCGAGAGCACCAAAATTGAAATGGGGGTAGCACTGGCTTGTCTACTTTCAGATTCTCCAATCGTACATGAGTGCTTGGGGGATGATCTCTCAGTATCTATGATCGGGAATGAAACGGCTGCGAGCCCACCTTCAAACATTTTGGATGTATCCATTGCACCCTCCTTCGTTTGGCAGTACGAGGAGGGATTCTTATCGAGCAACACCGAGTCAGGTAGTGAGCCGGAATCTGATTCCACCGAGTCTAGTGAGTCAGAATCAGGTTCTAGCTCGTCTGAGTCTGAGTCCGGTATTCCTGGGGGTGACAACTCGGATGCCACAGTCTTGTCCAGGCCGTCTTTTTCTTTTTCCTTTGAGTCTATTGTAACAGAGGAATTAGGCGACTTGGAAGTGATTAATGAGAATGAAATGGCTGTGGCCTTCGAGTACTTTTCTGTGCCTTTGATTTATTGTATTAATCAGGACTTTCAAAATTTCGATGAAAATGACGAGGAAGAAATTCCTCCGGTTTTGAAATATTTGCTAGAACAAGAGCATGAGAGGTTTGTAAAACCGCTGGTTGATGAAATCACCCAAATTAATGTTGGTACTGAGAAGGACCCACGGCTAGTTCAGATCGGGCCCACATTGTCTTCGGAGGAGCGCGAGCGTTTAGTCGCTTTATTAAAAGATTTCAAAGATGTTTTCACGTGGTCCTACGAAGACATGCCTAGAATCGATCCTGAGATTGTACAGCACTGGATTCCTCTTGACCCAGAGGCCCGACCTGTTAAGCAGAAACTCAGAAGGATCCGCTCGAATTGGGCTATCAAGATCAAAGAAAAGGTCACCAAGGAAATTGATGCAGGGTTCCTACTAGTATCTGAATACCCAACTTGGATGGCCAACATAGTTCCAGTGCCGAAGAAGGACGGCAGAATTCAGGTATGTGTGGATTTCAAGGATTTGAACAAAGCTAGTCTGAAGGACGACTTTCCTCTGTCTCATATCGATGAATTAGTGGACTTCACTGCTGGGCATGCGTTGCTCTCATTCATGGATGGCTTTTCAAGCTATAACCAGATTCTGATGGCACCCGAAGACCGGGAGAAGAATGTTGGAGCTACATATCAACGGGCTGCGACCACGATATTGCATGACATGATCCACAAAGAGGTTGAGGTGTACGTGGACGACATGATTGTCAAGTCCAAGAAAAGAGAGGGCCACTACACCGCCTTGTAAAAGTTCTTCCAAAGGATCAGAGAATTTTGGTTGCGGTTGAATCCTCAGAAATGTACGTTCAGTGTTATAGCAGGGAAAATGCTGGGGTTCTTGATTACACAGAGAGGTATCGAAGTCGACCCTTCCAAAATCAAGGCCATCCTAGAAATGCCACCACCAAGGACTGACAAGGAGGTGCGCGACTTTCTGGGTAAAGTGCAATTCATATGACAGTTTATTGATAAATTAACCTTGACTTGTGAACCACTCTTTGGTCTCCTGAAGAAAGGAACGAAATTCTAATGGAACGGCCGATGCTAAGCTGCTTTTGAACAGATTAAGCAATATTTACAGAACCCACATGTGTTGTCACCGCCTGAGCCGGGGAAACTGTTGATTTTGTACCTTTCAGTAACTGAAACTACAATGGGCTGCATGCTTGCACAAGAGTCTAAGGACAAAGTGGAGAGAGCTATCTACTACCTGAGCAAGAAGATGCTGGGTTACGAGACCCGCTACACTCCGCTGAAGAAGGCTTGTTTGGCCTTGGTATGGGCTACCAGGAAGCTGCGACACTACCTGTTAGCTCACTCTGTAATACTGGTTTCGAGATTAGATCCCATCAAATATCTCTTCGAGAAATCAGCACTTACGGGTAGGCTAGCTCGTTGGTTGCTTCTGCTTTCCGAATTCGATCTGAAGTATGTGACGCGCAAGTCAATAAAGGGGAGAGCGGTAGTAGAGTTCCTAGCCGATCACCCAGTTGAAGGGGATGAAGCAGTTGAATATCTGTTCCCAGACGAGGCCATTCTGCATGTCAAAGAAGAGTTTTGGACGATGTACTTTGACGGAGCGTCAAACCAATACGGGTATGGGATAGGGGTGTTACTAATAGCACCCGACAATTTCCGTATACCTCTAGCATTCAGACTCCGGTTCAAAGTCTCAAACAACGAAGCAGAGTATGAGGCGTGTATTGTTAGACTAGAAGTAGCTCTCGAACTAGGGGCCAAAAGGTTGGACGTCATCGGGGACTCGAACCTTATTGTATCTCAAGCTAAAGGAGATTAGAAAGTCAAAGAAGAAAAGATGAAAATCTACCACTAGATCTTGGACATGCTGATTCCTCGATTTAAGAAACTGAATTTCGCTCATCTGCTAAGAGAGAACAACAGGTTCACAGATTCATTAGCAACTCTATCTTCTATGATAGACATCCCTTTCGGAGATCGGATGCGTCCGATCATCATCGAACAGAAATTTGCGCCGGCCTACGAGCTGATTGCTGCCGTAGATGAGGTACAAGATGAGAATCCATGGTATTACGATGTTTGGAACTTCTTGGAAAAAGAGGCATATCCACCAAGGGCAAATGCCAAGGACAAAAGGGCAATTCGAAAAATAGCTGCTCAGTTCATCGTTTGTGGAGGAAAACTGTACAAGAGAGGTCATCTCGGGATGCATAAGCTGTGTGTTGATGCCGAAGAATCAAAGCGCCTGATGGAGGCCGTCCATGGAGGAAAGTGCGGAGCGCACATGAACGGGGTGATGCTAGCCCAGAAAATTCTCAGACAAGGTTATTACTGGTCCACCACAGTGCAGAATTGTATTGGCTTTGTCCGGCGATGCCACAAATGCCAGATCCATGCAAACCGCATGAACATTCTGCCGTCGAAGCTGTACAACATGACTTCGCCATGGCCATTTTCAGTCTGGGGGATTGATGTGATCGGGGCTGTCACTCCGAAAGGGTCCAATGGGCATGAGTTCATTCTGGTCGCGATAGACTATTTTACAAAGTGGGTTGAGGCCCAGTCTTATGCGGTGTTAAAGGCATTGCACGTTGCAAAGTTCATCAGGAACAATATCATCTGTCGCTACGAGGTCCCGAACGAGATCATTTCAAATAATGGTTCCCACTTCAAGAAGGAAGTGATTGACTTATTGGAGAAGTACAATGTGGCTTTTCATAAGTCGTCTACATATCGACCGCAAACCAACGGAGTAGTTGAGGCCACCAACAAGAACATCAAGCATATACTGCAGAAAATGATGGAAACCTACCAGGACTGGCCAGATAAGTTACCGTTTGCTCTGTGGGGCTACCGGACTTCAATTCGAACTTCTACTGGGGCGACTCCGTATTCCTTGGTCTATGGGATGGAGGCCGTTCTACTTATCGAAATTGAGGTCCCCTCATTGCGAGTGCTGGCTGAGTGTCAGATAGCCGAGGTAGATTGGCAGCAAAGCAGGTTCGAAGAACTCATGCTCTTTGATGAAAGAAGGCTGAAAGCACTGTACCATTTTCAGGGTTATCAACGACGAATCGCCAGGGCTTTCAACAAGAAGGTTAAGTCCAGAAATTTGAAAGAAGGAGATTTGGTGCTCAAAGACAACCGAACTCCCATCTACGATCCTAGGGGCAAGTTCAGACCCAATTGGACTGGCCCTTACATCATCAAGACAATCTGGTCGGGTGGAACTGTCATTTTGATGGACCTAGATGGCCTAGAGTTCTCCCAATTGATCAACATGGACAAGTTGAAGAAATATTTTCCCTAAGAGGCTCGCTAGGCCGAAAACCCAAAAGGGCGACCTAGGCAAAAGTTAAAGCATAAATTTTTTTTTGAAATGATAAAAACTGAGTTCGAAAGGTTGAAAACCCAGAAAGGGCGGCCTTGGCAAAAGTTAGAGCACAAAAAGAGAGAGTTAATACACGAGTGAACTCAAGCCGAACTACGTAAGGCTTGATTCCTATCTTTGGGATACGTAGGCAACTTCATCCTGAAGTCCAGCCATAAACACTTCCTCGATCAACTTTGTCCGTGTGATCATGTTTGGTCACCTTTGTCTATTTTGCATTCAGGAGCTCGGTTGTGATCTCCGGTACAGTGTTATTCAGACAAGGGGCAACTTTCCAGTTGCTGGGATTCGGGGTTGTACATCTTAGTGATAGATCTTAGGCGTGTCCAGTTCTGATCCATATCGAAAATGGTTTTGAAAAGATTTAATAAAAGTTGATTTTGCTCAAATTAATATTTTTACAACTTAGACCATTTTTGGACCAAACAAAAATTTTTTAGTACCAACAACCTTCAATTACTTTGATTTCAATACAGAGTTCTTCTACTCTTGAATACAAATTGAAGTTTCTTTTCATTACATTCATAAAGAAAACTTGAAAGTTTTGATTAAAGCAAATAAGTCCGAGGCATAATTAGGTGTTCCTGCGTCCCCTCCCAGAGCTTGTGGAAGCCTTTGATGCCAATGTGGCCCCTACTTGTGCCTCTTCATTGAGCCAATCTATGTACTCATCAGAGAGGGTGCAGCTAAAAGTGGGAGCGGGGGCTAGAAGTTCTCTCGTCCTCCATGTCGTGGCATACCGAGCTAGCTGTGCGCCTCAGACCGGAAATGTAGCAGGGTACTCTATCCCCTCATCCGGACAAGTTTGATCATGACCGAACTGGCGCCGGATCCAGAACGGAAAGTAAAAGACACAGTGTGTCAAGCCAATCAACTGAATCCCGGGTTGGCGAGTCATGCTATAACTCATCACGGTAAATTGAACCAGGGGCAGCGCCAGGCAATGTCGAAAGCAGACAAATTGCACATCCAGTTGTACCACCATCCCTCATCCGGGGCATCAACTAGACGTTGTCGGAAGAAATAGCTGCGAGCTGAATATGCCAGGCCTGAGTCCACCACTCTCAATTTGTCCATCAACCATACCTGTGGAGGGATGAAAAATAAGAGATTAAAGAATAGAGAGGTGTACGTTGAGAGAAAAAGTAAGAAAAAGGGTTTTGAGAGGAAAATTGAGCTTGAGGGCCGAGTGATGTGAGAAATATATGTGAGATAGGGTGGGAAACATTACCTGCAGTAGCAGTGGACTCCCTGCGAACCTAGCAGTCTCCCGACGATAAAAAGCGTCCAATCCCATCAACGTCTCGGCTAGCGTCATAGCGATGCAGCTCTTGCCCTCTCTTAAGCCCTCGGCGACCTCAATCAAATGAGTGCTAAACCCACCGGAGCCTGGGGCAAGCAAGAAATGAGATAGCATGCACAAGCAAAGCGCATGTCGCCGATAACCCTGCCAATGATGGTCGTCGCGGTCACCGGCACCAGAAAACCATCGAACTAAGCTCGGAATGTCCAGCTCTCTGTCGCGAATCAAAGACCGAGCATCATGCAAAGTGAGGCCGCACATCCATCCTAAGGCTTGGACGTGGCCGAACCGGAGCTGAGGCAAGATTTCTTCATCGCGCTTGGATTCCATTAAAGTTTGGAAATCCTCGAAATTAGGACACATCTCTTGTCCACCAAAGCTAAAGACGTGTGTCACCGGATTCCAAAACCTTGCCACGGCATGAAGGAACGGAAAACGCAGCGGGGTGCGACTCAACATAAATAGTGCATTTATACCGGAGCCCCAGAAATTCAGCTTTTCCGAGCCATCCAAGTTGGCAATCCAATTTGTGAGATTTTGGACAAGAATTGCTTCCATTTGGTGCAAAACTGAGCTGAAATAAAGAGAATCCCGAAACTGGAACTCATATAGAAAATAAGGCAGTAAGTGGAGGACAGATGTCGACATTTCAGAGAGTCTGCCATTGATGGCCGGCAGTGGCTCATCAGTGGCACACTGATGGCCGACAGGCCTCCCCTTGTGGCCGGCAATCTTTCCCTCCTGTCCACTGACCTTTTTGGTGAAAGTCCAGTTATGTGCTGCAGTGAAGTCCTGTTATTCTTGTCTTTTTAAGGTCTTGTTTTTGTCATGTTGGACTTTGTTACGTATCGTTTAAAACGTATTAGTTTTCATTTTTGTATCGAGTTGTAATCAGCTTCCTCTCATTTATCGAGTTGTTGTAACTTGCTTATCGAGTTGTAAACTTGTTCAGGTTTTGTTTTGCTTATTGAGTTGTTTTGCTGTTAGTCGGTTCACTACCTGATTAATGCAATTCAAGTGTTTGGTTTTCAAAACAAAGTTCAATCTCATTTACATTGTTATGTAATGCGATGCGATGCATAGAATGTACAAATGTAACACTTTTTCAACAAAAAGAGCTGTTTCATTCCATCATATTTTCTTTTACAAAAGGTACATAGTTTTGAAGAAAATAAAACCTGTTTGACACAGTACAATGTGCCAAACTACCAGTACAAAGAAAAATAAAGCAAAAAAGCAAAAGCAGCAAAATGTATGGATCGGTGCCAGTTGCGGGAATCCATCCTGGTCCTCTTCCTGGACGAAGGTCCAGGATCTCCACCGTTAGAGTCTAAATCTGAGACATCCCCAACCTCATCTCCGTCCCGAGACGACTCTGACTGTAGACTCACTGCCTCCTCGTCGGACTCATCATCATCTAGGGCAGGCCCCCGTGAACTACTCCCGGCGTAAGTACGTCCAACCCTGCTACGGCTGTGCGCTGGAGTCTCTCGTCCCGCTCCCTCTGCTGCTCGGGGAGGTGCTGAAGGACTCGCCCCTACTCCTGCAGGGGCATCTGATGGGCCTGGCATCAGAAAAGGAATCTGAAAAAAGGTAATTCACCAAAATGCATTAGTAATCAAAATATTTCAGATGCGAAGAATAATGTGCTGTGAGCAGTGAATGATTTGCAGTGTATGTGTACCGTGAGCGGTGTATGGAAGCAATGTATCAGATTAGTGCAATGTGGAACTGTGAAAATGATAGCGTGTCAAGACAAGACTTTGTGGCATGAAGTGTAGTTTGAAAGAAGTTACCAAAATACTGTAAATGCTGAGCAGGTCCATGCTCGTCTACAGTATCCCCATCACCGAGGCCGTCAGCTCCCGAGACTGACAAGTGTACTAGATAGGAGCCTGCAAAAGTGTTGAAGTCAATAGTATTCTATGGGATTTCAAATGAAATGAAATGACTGTATAGAATGAAAAGTATAGCACATACCGGGGTCGAGCCGCGAACTCCAACAAGGTCATGACCAACTGGAGGAGGAGCGATGGGAATTTGATAAGTCTCTCCAGCCCGCCCTCGGTATGTCATAGTAGTAGGCAACGCTGGCCATACAGCTCCCTGTCTCCCCTCAGGACCTCTCCTCCTACGAGATCTGGTCGCTCCACCTCTCCCTCCAGCAGCTGGAGCCCTTGCTCACTCTCCTCCTCGGACACCGGACAAAGGTGGCATTAGATGCGTTTGAATAAAGGTCGCGTAGTCGCCCTCTCCACGGTAGTAATCTGTCTCCAGTCCTACCATGAACTGGATCACTTGGTCGACGGACAATCTGTGTGTCTCCCTCATCGATGGTGGAGGTGCCGTCGGTACAAACGGAGCGGGCAAGCCCAAGGTCTAGCGTATGAAACGCTCGCTCAAAAACCAGGCACTATAGATCGGGCCCTCGAAGAGGATGTGGAACTGAGACACAGTCCTGGCAGTGTGGTATTGATCTTGTAGTCCTGACGGAATCACACCCCATGGCTGCTATGTGATCTGAGAAAAGAGAACGAACAAGATGATCAGTTGTCAAATAACTAATGTGGGTGCATCAGGTTAACTGAAATAATCTCATTGCAGAATTACCTCGTGCGCCGTGACCGAATCGAAATACTGCCGGAAGAACATGAAGCTCTCCCGAGTCCTATGACGGAGCTGGCCGTCGTATACATCAGAAAATGGAACTGTCGCTGGGGTCTCCTCCACAGGCTCTGGAGCAAGTGTCGGGAAGTATGCGTATACCCACAGCTGTGAGAAAGATGTGATTAGCACAATGTATGAACAGAGTGTTGAACATGCAGAAAGCAGAACGCAGTACAATGCATAAGGAGTGCAGGTCTAAAGCAGATATTAGATTTTGTGTGTGTAGCGTATGGTATGTAGTGTGCAGCATGTATGGTGTACAGAAAATGCAAAGCAGAAAGCATACAGTGCAACAACAAATACAGAGAATGCAGAAAGTACAAGTGTTGAACACAACAAAAGCAGGAAATGCTAAGCAAAATAGTGAAAAGGAAAAATTAAGCTGTGTACCTCCCAAGCCTGCCAATAGCCGCCGATCAACCTCCCGCACATCCGAGAGGTCGAGCTCATGTATCCATAGAGAGTGGTGAGGCCGGTTGCGCCCCAGTCATAGAAATGGATCCGCTGGAGCACCACCAGAGCGCCCAAGAAGTATAAACCCACGGTATTCCACCTGTTCGAAAACAAGGTGGTATCGAAAAGGAACAGAAGGAAACACCAGGCATACTGCTCCACCTCCTCATCAGTCTTGGGATCCTCCCCTCTGTAATGCTCCTCGAACCAGGTATATCTAACCATGCCTGCTCGAAATGTCGGTGGACGCGCTCCAAGTAATGCATCCTATGCGGCCACTCACTCTCCCATGTCGGGATCAAGAGGAATCGAATCACCTCCTACACCCAGGCCAATGATCATGGCCAAGTCTAAAGGAGTCATCGTCATCTCTCCCGCCGTGGAGAAGTGGAAAGAGTTGGTGGTGTCCTACCACCTCTCTACAAGAGCCCCTAGGAGAGGGCGACTCGCTATAATCCGTGTCAAGCTGGAGCATAATAGGCCGAAGTCGGTCCCGTCGATGATCTGGCAGACCCTCGCGGGAAGTACATCATACCAATCTCGAGCTGTCGTCGCACCATAACCTCTGAAGGAGTGGGATCCATCCTGTGGCAGTGCATATGATGAAATCAGATCAGTCATGTATTGAAAATATAATTGAATTCAGAATAGTGACGCATGAGGTGCGGTCATATACAGTACATACAGGGCAGTGATGTGTGAACTACAGTTAAACACAAAGCAACAAAGTATGAAATACAGTCAGATCAAAGCATGTGATGCAATCAGATCAAAACAGTCCAAGAAATGCAAATAGTTAAAAGTAATACTGCAGAAAAGTAGAGTTGGTACCTCCACAGCAACGGCCGACAAATGAGACATCGGCTCCCTCAGCAAGAGGTCGTCTGGCGCGTCCTCATCGAAATCAGTGAAAGTGTGGATGCCTCTCGCCACTGGTATAATGTGAGTCTCCGGGTGATACCTCGCGGGGTCAAAGGGACGTACGCTCAGTGGTAAAAGCTGAGGTTCAACCCCCGGCTCAGCTGCAAAGTCCGCGGCAAGCTCCATTGGAGGGAGTGTGGGAAAACCCCCATCATGCGGGATATCGTCGGCCATCAGAAATAGATGCAAAAATGAGCAAAATGGTGAAGTTTTGAAGAAATCAAACCCTAAGAGAGAGAAAAATTCAAATAAAGTTGAAAACCCGGGAAAAGCGAACT
Source organism: Camellia sinensis (assembly GCF_004153795.1). NCBI lineage: Eukaryota > Viridiplantae > Streptophyta > Magnoliopsida > Ericales > Theaceae > Camellia > Camellia sinensis. The sequence goes on from NW_021025970.1 coordinate 245,732, forward strand.
AACCTTGAGAGAAACTCGAGGGAAATGATCCTTGAATGGGGGAAATGACAAAAGACACCTCAGATTCAAATTTTGATCGGTTCAAATTAAAGAGAACAAAGAGATTTTAACGATTCAAGGTTGTTTAGGGTGTTGGGAAACGCGTAGAACGCGCGAATCTAGAGAGAAGGAAAATGTTTTCTATGCAAGGATTTGTGAGCAAATGAAGTGATTTTGGGTGTATTTAAACACCCATGGCCGAAATGACCAAAATGGCCAAATCTGCCAGCGGTGGTCGGCACCCTCTCATTGGTGGTCGGCACTCGGGTGATACCTCGTGGTGTCGAAGGGACGTACGCTCAATGGTAAAGGCTCAGGCTCAACCCCTGGCTCAGTCGCAAAGTCCACGGCAAACTCCATTGGAGTGAGTGCCGGGAAACCCCCATCACATGGGACATCGTCAACCATCTGAAATAGATGAAGAAATGAGCAAAAATGAGCAAAATGATGAAGTTTTGAACAAACCAAACCCTAAGCGAGAGAAGAATTCAAATAAAGTGGAAAACTCGGGAAAAGTGAACTAACCTTGAGAGAAACTCGAGGGAAATGATCCTTGAATGGGGGAAATGACAAAAGACACCTCAGATTTAAATTTTGATATGTTCAAATTGAAGAGAACAAAGAGATTTTAACGATTCAAGGTTGTTTAGGGTGTTGGGAAACGCGTAGAACGCGCGAATCTAGAGAGAAGGTGCACCTAGAAGGCAAGGAAAATGTTTTCTATGCAAGGATTTGTGAGCAAATGAAGTGATTTTGGGTGTATTTAAACACCCATGGCCGAAATGACCAAAATGGCCAAATCTGCCAGCGGTGGTCGGCACCCTCTCATTGGTGGCCGACACCCCTTTGTTGATGGCCGGCAGTTGCCATTGATGGCCGGCAGGAGGCCGGTAGGCTTCCCTGGTGGCCGGCAGACCTCCACCAGATTCTGCTATCTGTTTTACCTTGGTATGTGAACGTGGGTTCCAACAATTCCGAGGAGTGTTCAAAATTTGATTCAAAATGCCTCCGTGGAAGCCTGGAATCATGTTCTCAATATACGGTGGTCATTGCCCATCAACGCACACGAGGTGTATCCTTTTGACACATCACAAATCTTCCGGGAGGTAAACCGGAAGTTGCCTTCAGGGTGTCATTATCGAGCATGCTTTTGTTGTCACCTAGCATTCGCCTTTTGTATTAAGCACCCATTGTCATTTGCATTGTTTTGCATATATCCCTCTTGCGCTGTTACGCATGTCATTTGCATTGTTTTGCATATATTTAACTTGCGCTGTTACGCATGTCACTTGCATTGTTTTGCATATATTTATCTTGCGCTGTTACACATGTTTTTATTCGCATTCTTTTGCATATCCATCTTGTGCTGTTACGCATGTCACTTGCATTGTTTTGCATATATTTATCTTGCGTTGTTACGCATGTTTTTATTCGCATTCTTTTGCATATCCATCTTGCACTGTTACGCATGTCATTCACATTGTTTTGCATATATCCATCTTGCGCTGTTACGCATGTCATTTACGTTGTTTTGCATATCCACCAGCGTTGTTTCGCACCCTTAGGTTGCATTGTCTTGCACCCTTCCACCCGCGTCGTTTCGCACCCTTAGGTTGCATTGTCTTGCATCCTTCCGCCCGCGTTGTTTCGTACCCTTAGGTTGCATTGTTTTGCACCCTTCCGCCCACGTTGTTTCGTACCCTTAGGTTGCATTGTCTTGCACCCTTCCCTCTGCGTTGTTTCGCACCCTTAGGTTGTATTGTCTTGCACCATTCCCCTCGCGTTGTTTTGCACCCTTAAGTTGCATTGTCTTACACCCTTCTACCCGCGTTGTTTCGCACCCTTAGGTTGCATTGTCTTGCACCCTTCCTCCCGCGATGTTTCGCTCCCTTAGGTTGTATTGTCTTGCACCCTTCCACCCGCGTTGTTTCGCACCCTTAGGTTGCATTTTCTTGCACCATTCCACCCGCGTTGTTTCGCACCCTTAGGTTGCATTGTCTTGCACCCTTTCACCGGCGTTGTTTCGCACCCTTAGGTTGTATTGTCTTGCACCCTTTCACTCGCGTTGTCACGCACTTTTCACTTGCATTGTCAAGCATGTTTCTAACGATGTTGTACCTATTGAGTTTCTTTCTTTTGCAGGCACGATATTATATGTACGGTTCATTTGAAGCTGGCACGACCAGATGAACCGGATGGTATTGTATGTACTCCGCGTGAGACGTGGTGAGAATTGTGTAATTCTCTTACATCCTTTCTGCGTGTAATGTAGTTTGGTTTGAATTCGCTTGCTTAAACTGTTGCATTTATTGCATATAATTACTTCATTACAGCTTTCTTTGCATAATCATAAGTTATGCTCTTGCATCTTGCATATCATTTGCATTGCCCCAGCCTGTGGGCGCATCTCTGCATGATTATATTAAATCTTTGCCTGAGTCTTCGGCCATGTCAAAAATTGGTCGTCTCTGGGCTTTGACATTCACTCCCGTCACTTTGTGACTTTCGAGTTCTGTCAAAGAGGGACAACTGTAGACACCCTATTTTTGACCGTCCTCAAGACTTGGTTGTGCTTGCAGGTATATCCAGCCACAAGTTCGATTGCTCATCGAGTACTCGACTTTCGCGACGGAACATCACAGGTTTGAGCTTTCCAAACCCTGTAACCTTTCTGCTCCTTTTTTGGACCATGTGTTGGTCCTTTCTGCTTGATTCTCATGGGGCACTGCCGGCCATGCACTTTTCCCTGCCTGTTATTGATGATACCTACCCACCATCAGTGAGGCACTGCCGGCCACAACTGATGGCCGGCAGAACCCTTTGTCTCAGCAGATTTCACGCCAGATCTTTTGAGCCAGCTAATTTTCACTCATCCCTCCTCCATAGTATAGAGGGATGAAGCTCTTTCCAAGCTTGTTTAACAAGTTTCTCATTGCATTTCTCTATATAAAGAGAGGCTCTTCCTCCCTTACAGAGGTTCAGCAAATTTTGAAGAAATATATCTCTCTCTAGATATATATTTTTCATTCTCTCTCTATATTGTTGTTGGTTTTGTGCCTTAAATTTCATTTTCCTCTCACTTTTGCACTACAACACATAGTGATACACCACCACCTTTGGGCTGAGGTTCTTAGGAGTGTTGTTTGAGCTCTGAAAATTGGTTTTTGACCCCTGAGGTTGCTGGTTTCGAAGTTAAGCTTCAAGGGTGAGTATATTCCCTTTTTTAGCATTTATTTGTGTCTCATTTTGGCCATCCTTGCATATTGTTTTAGGCCTTTCTTTCAACTGAATTTTTTTTTGTATTTAAGTGCTTTTGTTGTTTGTTTAAGGCCTCTTTGGTGTTTAGGGTGTTCTACCCTCTTGTATGCCTTGTTTGGCCTTGTTTTGTGCCTTACTTTAAGGCTTTTGAGTTAATCTTTGTTTGGCCCTTTAGCCACTGAAATCCAGTGGATTTTTAGTGGTAGGCATATGGTTTTGAGGCCTAAAACCAGAGGGGGGGTGACCCCCTCTCTTTTTGTTTTGTTTGCTTAAGTTATTGGCCTATCAAAGGAGCATGTATCCCTATACTTTTGACGCTTAGTTCAGGCACTTTTTTGTGACTTTTAGGACCTGCCTTAACTCTGTCCATGGCTGGTTTGGTCACTTTATGTGTGCTCCTTGTATGTGTAGTGTAATCCTATTTGTGGCTCATCAAAGTAGCATGTCTTGCTAGCATGTATTGGCCCCATTTCAGTGGGTTTTTGATCATTATTTGACATGTCATAACTCTGTCTAAAGCTGGTTTGATTGTCTCTTGAGTGGCTCATGTACTTGTAGTGCAAATCTTGCTTACTAGCCTTGTATGCATGTTGTTTTGGCTCATCATTCTAGCATATTTTGGCTATGCTCCAACATGATTTTATTCATATTTTGGGCTGTTCTAGGACTGTTTTTGACTGTCATTTCACTCATGTTTAGTATAGCTATAGTGCAAATGCTTTGACTAGCCTTGAGTTTTAAGGGAGCTTGCATGCTTAACTTGTGATGATTGCATGCTTTGGCATCATTTGAAGTATTATATCAGTGCATATTTCATGGTCATACATTTTCCTTTGTCATGCTTTCAATGCCTTGAAGAGTCGGTGTTTTATGCCTCATGAATGGATCATTGTGCATGCCTCTATGCTTAGGTCTTTGGGATGCCATCTCAGTAGGTTTTTGGATTTATTTTGACATGATGTAACTCTGTTTTATGTTGTCCAAGTCATGCCATGTTTGGTTTTAATAGGTGTAGTGTATTACTCTTTTGTAGCCTTTCATGCTTCATGTTTTCGGCCTTTTGTTCTAGCATGTATGGGCTCCATTTCAGCATGTTTTTAGTCTCACCTTGACCTGCTTTGGGACTGTTTTGGATGCCCTTGGCCCTTTGGGGCTTGCTTTGTATAGCCATGGCTTAAGTCCCTTTGCTAATTTCGAGTTTTGAGCTTTCTTGCATGCTTTGTTTGTCTTGCTAGGATGGTTTGGCACCATTCCATGCATGTCTTCAGAACTTATGGTGCTGTCACATATCCATGTTTGTCACTCTTTAAGTATGCTTAAGAGTTGCATCTTTGTAGCTTAATCCTTGAGCTAATTGGCATACATGCTTGTCTTGCCTTTTTCACACTTTTCATACTATCATTTTAGCACTAATGGCCACTGATTTGGGGCATTACTGAGGTCTACCCCTTTTGGTTTAAGTCCATTTGGCATGTTCACTTGCATGTTGTGTGTATGCTTATTTTGCTTTGCATTGAGTATACATGTCCCTAACATTGCTAATTTATCCCTGTAGCATTGTATTGTGCATGCGTGCATTAGCATCGTTCGCATATCATTAGCTTTGTTAAGTTAATTACATTACATTGCATTGAGTATGCCATGTAGTTGCATGTTTGCCATTCTTGTGTTGCATTGTTGTTTGGATTAAGTATTGATCCGAGCACGAGAAACGAGGGACGTTTCATACTTCAAGTGATGAAACGTGCCTTAATTCTCGATCGCCGATGCTCTTGATGACGCATGATAGAGTTTTAGGCTTTATATGTTTATTTGTGCATTCATTTTACATTGATTTGCACAAGTTGGATCCTTGGCCATTATGCATCGAGATGCGCGATTGATGGTCTTGGATCCGATTATGCCTCTCCCTTGATGTTTCGAGGTGATATGGGGTGGCATAGTGCGTACATACCCTTGGAAGACCCTCCATTTTCTCTATTCTGTGCTTTGTTGCAGCTTGGTGTCACAGCACACCAGTGGCCGGCAACCTCTCATCCTTGGCCAACACCCCCCTCATCCTTGGCCGGCAGTGTGCACTCTTGGCCGATTGGGTGGTCGGTAGTAACCATTCATGGCTAGCAGGCCACTGGTGCACTCCCCAGCACTGTTTTGGTAAGTTTCAGCAGCAAGCACTAGAAGCACCCTGCAAACAGAGCCTTTTGAGAGCAAATCGGAGAGCTTTTCGAGGCGGAAACCGAGCATGCATCTTTTACTTCTTCGAGCAGAGCTGGTGCAGCTTAGTTTAAATGTTTACTTGTCAGTTAGCATTTGTTGTTTGTAACTTAATTAATTTGTTAATTAGTTAAAGTGATGTAATAATTAGTTGTAGCTAGTTATTCAATTTGGTTGTGTAATAATTAGTCTAATTAGCTTAATTAGATTAATTGATTAGCTTAGCTTATTCATTCGGACCCTCTGTCGAGATGGCATATGTTGTAATAAGGGTGCGTGTGTGTGTGTATGTCTTCTAACCCCCATTTCTTTCTTCCTTTTACTTAACCGCTTTCGATGGTTAGTTTTAGGACATTTTCAATTAGCATACCTTATGCTTTGCATGCGTGCATCCATTCATCTGTATTGCATGCACCGGCGCATCATACTAACTGCCTTGTACTTCAATACCGGTTTGAATACATGATTATCAAGTGTTGCATCTCATATGCCATCTTAGAATAGCCGAGCCTATTTCTAGTTGCATTTTGCATGCGTTGCATTAGCCATCTTAACATAAACTAGGATCATGCATTGATTACTAACTAGTTGCTGTTTTGGCTCGGAGTACACTTTAAGTGTTTATGCTTTAGCATCTTGCATGAGTGTGAGTGCTGCCATGATAGCATGCTTGCCATGAAGCTAATTACTTATTTGCTATAACTGCCTGAATGCCTGTGGGTGAAGGTTGGATTGCTTGAATTGGAATAATTCATTGAAATCCCTGATTTAGCCTACTCTCAAGTAGCAAACTTCAAACCATTTTCAAACAAACAAACATGAGATGTTTTGTTCCAACTTAGGCGGTCTAGTCTGTACTTGTGTGTTGTGCATATCACATAGTAATTCTAGCTAATAATCGGGATAGGAACACATATGTTTTCAAAACAAAATATCATGCTTAGTACAGGCCGATCTTTTGATCGGGCAAGCGGGGGTGCTCATTGCATGACCTTCCCCTCTCGTACCCAAGTTCCCGAGCCGAGGCAACTTTGGTGATGACAGACACGTGGCCTTAGGCACGAGTCAAGGTTTCCTAAATTCCCCCAAAACAAAATATTTAGGTGACGACTCTGTATCTGGCAAAGCAGTCCATGTTTCCATGTTTGGTACTTCTTTATAAAAATCAATTTTCCAAAACAATTTGCCGGATTTGAACTCTTTGGTGATTTATCGGTCTTGCATTGCACTTTGCGGGACCAGATCCAGAACCGTGACATTGAGTCCGAATTGTAGTAGCTAAGAACAACAATTCACGCCCTCGCGCGCGGAGCGGAGTTCGGGCGGTTTACATTATGCATGGAACCATCCAATGTAATTTAAGCAGTCATGCTTGTCTCTAGATTAATTGAGATGACATACAATTAAACGAATTAGTATTTTAATCTTATATTAAACATTGTCCTCATTTTTAATCAATTACTCACACTATTTTCATACCCACAATTAGACGTCTATGGAACTGTAACAGTTTATAAAATTTATCACTTTTAAGATAAGCAAAATGTAACAACTTTATTCAAAACCAAAAATTAAGTTACGATCACAATCACCACATAAATCAAATTTCTGACAGATAAATGAAATAAAATAAACTAAATCCAGTAATTATAAGAATAACATGTTGGAACAATCTTCTGTGTAAATAAAATAAATTGGAACAAAACCAAACAAAAAAAATAAAATAACGTACCAAATTTATTTATCGAACCGAATTAAAAAATAAAAGACCAAGTCAAGTGTGTGACACTTAGTCCTTAAGACAACTCCACCCCGCTACGGTGCTTATGGTTGAGTGGCGTTTATCTCCCAAGATACAATGATCTTTACAAATTTGTAGTAGCACTCCAAACAAATTTGTCCGGCTAACTAGAACCTTGTGTTCTAATACTCTCTTTAATTTTCTCTAAAACTAGAATGAAGAGTAATGCACCAAAAGAGCAAAGTTGGACAGCAAAAGAAAGTTTTCAAACTGATTTTCGGATGCAGAAAAATGGTGGAATAGATCTGGTTTTATATACCCGAACAGGTGTTAAACTTAAACTGAAATAGGTGCACTGTTTCGAACAGATACAGTTTGAATTTCAAACAGATCTGCTGGACAGATTGAACTATTTGAACTGTGTATTTTGTATCTATGTAACTGCAGCAGTTCCTGGCAGTTTGATACCTGTCAAAACAATTTAAATCTGTTTGAAAATAAATCTGTTGAAGAAGTAAATGAATAGGTGCAATTACTATTCAAACAAATCTGCAACTGCTAACTGTTAACTGTCCAGATTTGAACCTGTAACTGCCTGGGTAGTTTTGAAATGAATCTGTCTGAAATATATAACAGATTGAAAACTAGACTGAAGAATTAACAAATGGACAGAAAATTAAATTCATAAATGAATTAATTTTGATAAGAATTTTAGAAAAAAATTCAAATGAATTTTCTCCAAAAAATTAATATAAGAACCGAAAGTGTTGTAGTCTAGAGCTTTTGTACATACACAAGCTCTCTTAAAGTTTCAATGTGAGACAACCCATTTCAAGAAAACCCACATTTAAATCTTTAAATATCCAATTCCAACGAACCCGAAAATAACGTCAACTTCCCATTCACTCATAAATGTTTTTGACAAACCGTCTTCACTATGTGACTTACCACGCGACAAGGAACACATCACCTCATCGAACCCACCCCAAAAGACGTTTGGGGCCCACTCAATTTTGGGCTCAAAGTTGGCCTAAAATAAGCCTAATAAAATCAATTTTCCTACAATCCCCCACATGAAAGGAATTTGACGAAGAGAAAATACAACAACATGATCTAATTACAGAGAGCACAAAATTTGAAAATATTCTGTAAAGGATAGGTAGCTTTTGGCTTTGAACCTTCCCTTATGAGACACTATCGGATTTACTAGCTAACCAATGAACATAATGTCTTGAATTGTTCAGCCGTTTTTGTAAATCAAGACAATAGAACTCACACAGTATATCCCCAGACACAGTTTAGTTCTCACTATTGTGTTCATTTTGGTCCTGAACAACCTGGTCTTTCATGAGTGCTCTAGAGAATTGTAGCCCTTCACAAATCTCATAGAACCGGCCCAGTTCACACTCATATGGGTGATTCTTATGAAGAGTATCCTGCTTTACTCCACTAGGTTTACCTAGATATAAGAATCATTAAAATTTTACTTAACCTAAAACGCTGCAGACATCACTTATTTCATCATAGAAATGGGTAGGAGTTGGACTCCCCAGTGATCTTTCTGAGTCAATCACAACTCGGTTGTCCCTTTGAACCTAGATCTTGGGATCTCCAGTCAATTAGGTTGGCTTATCATTGTGGTAACTCTTATTTAATAGGCTTAAGTCCCATTTCCCTTGATGAATTCTCAACTAGCTCTCTAGCTAACCTTTTGGTTAGTGGACCCGCTATGTTGTCTTTAGACTTCACATATTCAATGGAAATAATTTCATTAGAGAGTAGTTGTCTCATAGTGTTATGTCGACGACGAATGTGTCGTGACTTATTGTTATACATATGACTCTGTGCTCTACCTATTGCTGATTGACTATTGCAATGTATGCATGTAGCAGGCACCGATTTTGGCCATATTGGAATATCTTCAAAGAAGTGGCGAAGCCATGCTGCTTCTTTCCCAGCTTTATCTAAAGCTATGAACTCTGATTCCAGAGTAGACCTAGCAATATAAGTCTGTTTGGACGATTTCCAAGATACAGCCGCCCACCAAGAGTAAAGGCATACCCACTGGTGGACTTTGAGTCTCTAGCATCCGATATCCAATTTGCATCACAGCATCCTTCAAGTACTGCTGGATATCTAGTATAATTTAGCCCAATGTTACGAGTAAATCGGAGATATCTAAGAACCCTTATAATTGCTTTTCAGTGTTCTACTCATGGGTTATTTGTATATCTACCTAATTTACTTACTGCATAAGTTATATCGGGGCGAGTGCAGTTCATCAAGTACATTAAGCTTCCAATAATTTAGGCATACTCTAATTGAGAAATACTTTCCTATTCATTCTTAGAAAGAAACAAATTAACATCTACATGTGTTCTAACAAGATGGTCATCATCTTTTCTGAATTTGTCAAGTATTTTCTCAACGTAATGAGATTGTGACAAAGCATATCCTTCTGATGTTTTGGTAATTTTCATACCAAGAATTACATCAGCAATGCCCATGTCCTTCATGTCAAAATGTTTATTCAACATTTTCTTGGTAGTTTTAATCATATCATTATTACTACATATGATGAGCATATCATCTACATAAAGACAAACAATGACATAACTTTTGTCTGTGTTTTTAATATAAACGCATTTGTCACACTCATTAATTTTAAATCCATTTGACATCATTGCCTTGTCAAATTTCTCATGTCATTGCTTTGGCGCTTGTTTTAAATCATATAATGATTTAACCAATTTACACACTTTTTTTTCTTTTCCTGGAACAGAAAAACTTTCTAGTTGTTCCATGTAAATTTCTCCATCTAACTCACCATTTAAGAAAGCGATTTTCACATCCATTTGATGAATTTCTAGATTGTACAAAGACACAATAACAATTAGCATTCTAATGGGTGTTATTCTAATAACCGGTAAGTATGTGCCAAAGTAATCAAGACATTCTTTTTGTCTAAAACCTTTGATCACAAGTCTTTCCTTGTATTTGTCAATTGATCCATCCGCTTTCATTTTTCTTTTAAAAATCCACTTGTACCTAAGAGGTTTACAACCTGGTGGCAAATTCACCAATTCCCAATTGTGATTTTACAAGATGGATTCAACTTCACTGTGGACAACTTCTTTCCATAAAGGAGCTTCAAGACTGGACATAGCCTCTTTAAAAGTTAAAGGCTCATTTTAAAGAAGGGAAGAAAAAATTTTTATCAACTTTTTTTATTTTTTTTTTTCATCCCCATAGAAATGGGTAGAAGTATTGGACTCCCAAGTGATTTGATAGACCTTTCTGGAAGTCCAATCCCACAATCGGTTGTCCCCTTTGAACCTAGATCTTGGGATCTCCAGTCATTAAAGGTTGGGTTTATCAATTGTGGTAACTCTTATTTAATAGGCTTAAGTCCCATTTCCCTTGATGAATTCTCAACTAGCTTCTCTAGCTAAACTTTTTTTGATTAGTGATCCGCTATGTTGTCTTTAGACTTCACATATTCAATGGAAATAAATTCCATTAGAGAGTAGTTGTCTTATATGTGTTATGTCGACGACGAATATGTCCGTGACTTATCGTTATAGCATATGACTCTGTGCTCTACTATTGCTGATTGACTATTGCAATGTATGCATGTAGCAGGCCACCGGTTTTGGCCATATTGGAATATCTTCAAAAGAAGTGGCGAAGCCATGCTGCTTCTTTCCCAGCTTTATCTAAAGCTATGAAACTCTGATTCCATAGTAGACCTAGCAATATAAGTCTGTTTGGAAGATTTCCCAAGATACAGCCGCCCACCACAAGAGTAAAGGCATACCCACATGGTGGACTTTGAGTCTCTACTCGCATATAATCCAATATTGTCTCAATTGCATCACAGCATCCTTCAAGTACTGCTGGATATCTAGTATAATTTAGCCCAATGTTACGAGTAAATCGGAGACTATCTAAGAACCCTTATAATTGCTAGTGAGGTTCTATCATGGGTTATTTGTAGTATACATTTACTTACTGCATAAGTTATATACTGCGGGGGCGAGTGCAGTTCATCAAGTACATTAAGCTCCAAATACATTTAGGCATACTCTAATTGAGAAATACTTTCCTATTCATTCTTAGAAAGAAACAAATTAACATCTACATGTGTTCTAACAAGATGGTCATCATCTTTTCTGAATTTGTCAAGTATTTCTCAACGTAATGAATTTGTGAACAAAGCATATCCTTCTGATGTTTTGGTAATTTTCATATCCAAGAATTACATCAGCAATGCCCATGTCCTTCATAGTCAAATGTTCATTCAACATTTTCTGGTAGTTTTTTAATCATATCATTATTACTACATATGATGAGCAATCATCTACATAAAGACAAACAATAAATAACTTTTGTCTGTGTTTTTATATAAAACGCATTTGTCACACTCCATAATTTTAATCCATTTGACATCATTGCCTTGTCAAATTTCTCATGTCATTGCTTTGGCGCTTGTTTAAATCATATAATGATTTAACCATTTACACACTTTTTTTTCTTTTCCTGGAACAGAAAAACTTTCTAGTTGTTCCATGTAAATTTCTCCATCTAACTCACCATTTAAGAAAGCGATTTTCACATCCATTTGATGAATTTCTAGATTGTACAAAGACACAATAACAATTAAGCATTCTAATGGGTGGTTATCTAATAACCGGTAAGTATGTGCCAAAGTAATCAAGACATTCTTTTTGTCTAAAACTTTGATCACAAGTCTTTCCTTGTATTGTCAATTGATTCCATCCGCTTTCATTTTTCTTTTAAAAATATCCACTTGTACCAAGAGGTTTACAACCTGGTGGCAAATTCACCAATTCCCACATTGTGATTTTCAAGATGGATTCAACTTCACGTGGACAACTTCTTTCCATAAAGGAGCCTAGGACTTGACATAACTTCTTTAAAAGTTAAAGGCTCATTTTCTAACAAAAATGTTAGAAAATCTGGACCAAAAAATTTTGAGGTTCTAGCACGTTTACTACGCCTGGTTCCTTTTCATCAATTTGATCTTGTTTTGGTTCTTGATCTTGTTCTTGATCATTACTAGTAATAGCATCAAAAGATCTTTTATTGTTACTAGTCTCTTGTCCAGTCTTATTTGGAAATACATGTTCAAAGAAAGATGCATTCCTCGATTCAATAATAGTATTTCATGCATTTCGGTATGTTCTGATTTATAAATCAAAAACCGATATACACTACTATTCTTGGCATAACAATGAAAATGCAATCAATGGTTTTAGGACATATCTTAGTCTTTTTATGAGTAGGAATAGCCACTTTAGCCAAACACTCCCACTCTTTTAAGTATTTGTAGGATGATACTCTCCATGCCACATTTCATAAGGTGTTTGATTCACTTTCTTTTGGGATACTTTATTTAAAATATAATTTACAGAAAGTATAGCTTCCCCCACAAGTTTGAGGTAATCCAGAACTTATTAACATGGCATTCATCATTTCTTTTAAAGTCCTATTTTTCCTTTCAGCAATTCCATTTTTGCTGAGGTGAGTAAGGAGCGGTGGTTTGATGAATTATTTCATGTTCTTTACAAAATTCACCAAAAGGTGAACTCATATTCACCACCTTATTACTTATAAGTTTCTTAATCTTCTACCAAGTTAATTTTCAATTTCATTCTTATATTGAATGAAAGTTTCCAAAGTTTCATCCTTGGTTCGAATTAAAATAAACATAACTATATCTAGTATAGTCATCTATGAAAGTGATAAAATATTTTTCCTACTCTGGTTTGAATTGATTTAAAATCACAAATGTCACTATGAATTAATTCAAGTGGTTCCGTACTTCTTCTAATTGAATGAAAAGAGTTTTAGATAATTTTGCCTCAACGCAAATTTCACATTTATGATTTGAATCAATGTTAAATTTAGGTAAACATTCTATATTAATTAATCTTCGCAAAGATCCATAGTTAACGTGTCCTAATCTACCATGCCATAAATTTAAAGACTCAAGCAAGTAAGAAGAAGATGTATTTTTATTAATAACTGAGGGTACAACGGTCATTACATTCATCTTGAAAAGGCCATCAGACATGTAACCCTTTTCTACATATATCCCATTCTTAGTAAGTACAAATTTATCACTCTCAAACACCAGCCTAAACCCATTCTTACTCAACAAAGATTGAAAACAGATTCTTAAACAAGATTCTGCGAATGTCCGGTACATGCAGCACATTGTTGAGAAGTGAGTTCCTTTCCAGATGTCATCTTCAGAACAATCTTCCTGTCCATTAATTTTGAAGTTGAGGAGTTGCCCGTAAAAAGTTGTTCACCATTGTCCCTATAGAATAAGATGTGAACATCTTTTTGTCGCACAGATATGGCGAGTAGCACCAGTGTCACCCACCATTCTTTAGGATTTCTGACAAGATTTACCTCGGAAACAACTGCAAAAAGATTGATATCATCTACACCAATGGAAATATTTTCCACTTCGATAATGGGCTTGAGCAGGCTTCTTGCTTGTTTTTCTTTTGCTTTTGCTTTTGCCTTTACTACAACATCTTTGGCCCGATATCTCTATTTGTCACAGATGTAATATTTACCATTAACTTGTACTTTTTATTTTCCCCTCCTTTAGAGCCTTGTGATGAACTTTCTCCAAAAGACTTTCGTTTCTTGTTTGAAGCATGTTCCACCACATTTGCCTTAGACTCCATAAATGCTTACTGGCCTGCTTTTCAGAATTGCGGTTGTCCTCCTCAATCCTCAAACGCACAATTAATTCTTCCAAGACATTTTTTGCGCTTGTGTTGAGGTGGTTCTTGAATTCCTTCCACCTTGTGGTAATTTCTCAATTAAGGCTGCAACTTGGAAGGATTCACTGAGAGACATGCCCTCTGCGTGCATGTCATACAAATGAGTTGGAGATCTTGAACTTGGCTGATCACAGTCTTAGAATCAACCATCACAAAATCCAAGAATTTGCTAACCACAAATTTCTTTGAGCTGGCATCTTCCGTTTTGTATTTTTTCTCTAAAGACTCCCAAAGTTCCTTTGTTGTCTTGATAGACTGTAGACGTTGTATAATGTGTTGTCAAGTCCATTCAAGATGTAGTTCCGGCAAAGGAAATCAGCATGTTTCCAAGCATCGACCGTAGCAACCACTTGCCGGTCGGTTTCATCCTCTT
>NW_021025970.1:260205-287094 GCF_004153795.1 Camellia sinensis
TGTTAGAAATCTGGACCAAAAAATTTGAGGTTCTAGCACGTTTACTAACGCCTAGGTTCCTTTTCATCAATTTGATCTTGTTTTGTTCTTGATCTTGTTGCTTGATCATTACTAGTAATAAGCATCAACAAAGATCTTTTATTGTTACTAGCTCTGTCCATCTTATTTGGAAATACAATTGTTCAAAGAAAGATGCAATTCCTCGATTCAATAATAGTATTTACATGCATTTCGGTATGTCTGATTTATAAATCAAAAACCGATATACACTACTATTCTGGCATAACTAATGAAAATGCAATCAATGGTTTTAGGACATATCTTAGTCTTTTATGAGTAGGAATAGCCACTTTAGCCAAACACTCCCACTCTTTTAAGTATTGTATCCAAGAGGTTTACAACCTGCGTGCAAGTCCACTAATTCCCAATTGTGATTTTGCAAGATGGATTCAACTTCACCGTGGACAACTTCTTTCCATAAAGGAGCCTTAGGACTTGACATAACTTCTTTAAAAGTTAAAGGCTCATTTTCTAACAAAAATGTTAGAAAATCTGGACCAAAAAATTTTGAGGTTCTAGCACGTTTACTACGCCTAGGTTCCTTTTCATCAATTTGATCTTGTTTTGGTTCTTGATCTTGTTCTTGATCATTACTAGTAATAGCATCAAAAGATCTTTTATTGTTACTAGTCTCTTGTCCAGTCTTATTTGGAAATACATGTTCAAAGAAAGATGCATTCCTCGATTCAATAATAGTATTTACATGCATTTCGGTATGTTCTGATTTATAAATCAAAAACCGATATACACTACTATTCTTGGCATAACTAATGAAAATGCAATCAATGGTTTTAGGACATATCTTAGTCTTTTTATGAGTAGGAATAGCCACTTTAGCCAAACACTCCCACTCTTTTAAGTATTTGTAGGATGATACTCTCCCATGCCACATTTCATAAGGTGTTTGATTCACTTTCTTTTGGGATACTTTATTTAAAATATAATTTACAGAAAGTATAGCTTCCCCTCACAAGTTTTGAGGTAATCCAGAACTTATTAACATGGCATTCATCATTTCTTTTAAAGTCCTATTTTTCCTTTCAGCAATTCCATTTTGCTGAGGTGAGTAAGGAGCGGTGGTTTGATGAATTATTTCATGTTCTTTACAAAATTCACCAAAAGGTGACTCATATTCACCACCTTATTACTTATAAGTTTCTTAATCTTCCTACCAAGTTAATTTTCAATTTCATTCTTATATTGAATGAAAGTTTCCAAAGTTTCATCCTTGGTTCGAATTAAATAAACATAACTATATCTAGTATAGTCATCTATGAAAGTGATAAAATATTTTTTCCTACCTCTGGTTTGAATTGATTTAAAATCACAAATGTCACTATGAATTAATTCAAGTGGTTCCGTACTTCTTCTAATTGAATGAAAATGAGTTTTAGATAATTTTGCCTCAACGCAAATTTCACATTTATGATTTGAATCAATGTTAAATTTAGGTAAACATTCTATATTAATTAATCTTCGCAAAGATCCATAGTTAACGTGTCCTAATCTACCATGCCATAAATTTAAAGACTCAAGCAAGTAAGAAGAAGATGTATTTTTATTAATAACTGAGGGTACAACGGTCATTACATTCATCTTGAAAAGGCCATCAGACATGTAACCCTTTTCTACATATATCCCATTCTTAGTAAGTACAAATTTATCACTCTCAAACACCAGCCTAAACCCATTCTTACTCAACAAAGATTCGAAAACAAGATTCTTAAACAAGATTCTTGCGAATGTCCGGTACATGCAGCACATTGTTGAGAGTGAGTTCCTTTCCAGATGTCATCTTCAGAACAATCTTCCCTTGTCCATTAAATTTTGAAGTTGAGGAGTTGCCCGTAAAAAGTTGTTCACCATTGTCCGCTATAGAATAAGATGTGAACATCTTTTTGTCGGCACAGATATGGCGAGTAGCACCAGTGTCCACCCACCATTCTTTAGGATTTCTGACAAGATTTACCTCGGAAACAACTGCAAAAAGATTGATATCATCTACACCAATGGAAATATTTTCCACTTCGATCATATGGGCTTGAGCAGGCTTCTTGCTTGTTTTTCTTTTGCTTTTGCTTTTGCCTTTACTACAACAATCTTTGGCCCGATATCTCTATTTGTCACAGATGTAATATTTACCATTAAACTTGTACTTTTTATTTTCCCCTCCTTTAGAGCCTTGTGATGAACTTTCTCCAAAAGACTTTCGTTTCTTGATTTTTGAAGCATGTTCCACCACATTTGCCTTAGACTCCATAAGATGCTTACTGGCCTGCTTTTCAGAATTGCGGTTGTCCTCCTCAATCCTCAAACGCACAATTAATTCTTCCAAAGACATTTATTTGCGCTTGTGTTTGAGGTGGTTCTTGAATTCCTTCCAGCCTTGTGGTAATTTCTCAATTAAGGCTGCAACTTGGAAGGATTCACTGAGAGACATGCCCTCTGCGTGCATGTCATACAGAATGAGTTGGAGATCTTGAACTTGGCTGATCACAGTCTTAGAATCAACCATCACAAAATCCAAGAATTTGCTAACCACAAATTTCTTTGAGCTGGCATCTTCCGTTTTGTATTTTTTCTCTAAAGACTCCCAAAGTTCCTTTGTTGTCTTGATAGGACTGTAGACGTTGTATAATGTGTTGTCAAGTCCATTCAAGATGTAGTTCCGGCAAAGGAAATCAGCATGTTTCCAAGCATCGACCGTAGCAACCACTTGCCGGTCGGTTTCATCCTCTTTCAAAATAAGAGCATCCTCACGGAGAAAATGAGCCAGGTTCAAAGTTGTAAGACAGAACAACATTTTCTGTTGCCATCTTTTAAAATCAGTTCCAGAGAACTTCTTTGACTTCTCACCGTGATTTACCGGTACTGTCACAACAAGAGGGGGTTGGCGCAATTGCAGCCACCACAGTAGTACTTGTTTGGACATTAGTTTCAGTAGCCATGAATTCTAAATTATAAAACAAAATTATAATTAGAATTTACACTACACAGAAAATTAATCCAAATTCACAAAATTAAATTCTGTAAAAATAAAAGAAACAAGAATGTAACTTTTATTTTTCAATTAATTTGGAAATAAAATAAAATTTCATTTAACCAAATTAATTCCACACAGAAAATTAAATTTTTTTAACACTTCAATAATTAAAACACTAAAACAAAATTTTAATTAATGAATACTCAGAAATAATTTCTGAAAACCAAAATTAATTTTTAAAAAAATTTCACAAATAAATATTCTGAATTGTTAATGACACTAGTACATTACTACTAGTTGTCAAAGAAAATAGACAGTATATTACTACTATCTGTCAAATAGTATATAATCACTATTTGTTTTTCTAACCAGAATATTATTTTGTAAATCCACAAAAAATAATTTTTGTAAAAGAATAAAAAGAAAGGAAAACAAACGAAAAATTCTATAAATACAATAATTCGAATCTGTCTTAAGATTGTTGAAACAATCTTCTATGTAAATAAAATAAATTGGAACAAAACCAAACAAAAAAAATAAAATAACGTAACGAATTTATTTATCGAACCGAATTAAAAAATAAAAGACCAAGTCGAGTCAAGATAGATTCGCCCCGCTACGGTGCTTACGGTTGAGTGGCGTCTATCTCCCAGGATACAATGATCTTCGCAAATTTGTAGTAGCAGTCCAAACAAATTTGTTCGGCGAACTAGAACCTTGTGTTCTAATACTCTCTTTAATTTTCTCTAAAACTAGAATGAAAAGTAATGCACCAAAAGAGCAAAGTTGGACAGCAAAAGGAAGTTTTCAAACTAATTTTCGGATGCAGAAAAATGGTGGAACAGATCTGGTTTTATAGACCCGAACAGGTGTTAAATTAAAACTGGAACAGGTGCACTGTTTCGAGCAGATACAGTTTGAATTTCAAACAGATCTGCTGGACAGATTGAACTGTTTGAACTGTGCAATTTGTATCTATGTAACTGCAGCAGTTCCTGGCTGTTTGATACCTGTCAAAACAGTTTAAATATGTTTGAAAATAAATCTGTTGAAGAAGTAAATGAACAGGTGCAATTACTATTCAAACAGATCTACAACTGCTAACCGTTAACTGTCCAGATTTGAACCTGTAACTGCCTGGGCAGTTTTGAAATGAATCTGTCCGAAATATATAACAGATTGAAAACTGGACTGAAGAAGTAACAAATGGACAGAAAATTAAATTTATAAATGAATATACACAAGCTCTCTTAAAGTTTCAATGTGGGACAACCCATTTTAAGGAAACCCACATTTAAATCTTTAAATGTCCAATTCCAACGAACCCGAAAATAACGTCAACTTCCTATTCACTCATAAATGGTTTTGACGAACCGTTTTCACTGTGTGACTTACCACGTGGCAAGGAACACATCCCTTCATCGGACCCACCCCAAAAGACGTTTGGGACTCACTCAATTTTGAGTTCAAAATTGACCCAAAATAAACCTAATAAAACCAATTTTCCTACATAGCATTCATCATCTCTACTAGTGCTACATCACAAGTCATTAACATAGAGATTCGTCAAAATTTTCCAGTCTACTTGCATCAATTTTGCCAAAAAGATGATTTTACAAATTTATAATATGAAATATGTAGCACCCACAATAATACTTATAATTACACTGTAATTACCATGCTCCAAAACAACATGTCCTTAATCGCTCAAGTTAATCATTTTAAAATGTAAGTAATCACCAATAAAAGTATTATAAACACAGTTTAAGTTTTAACAGTTACAAAATTTAAATCACATTTACCTCTCTATTCAATCATTGTAACTTATGCCATGCAACCTATTAAAAGTGACATTATATTGCCATTCATATTGATCTCTTTAGGCAGCGTTTGTTATATAGTCAGATAATATAATCTTATTTTTAAAACAAAGATTAGGTTTATTTTTGAAACACATAAAGCCATATTTAATTTTCTCTCAAATATATACACACATGACTAGACAACAGGTGCGAAAATTTTAAAATACTTACTAACGAACAATAACATATGCCACAGGAAGAGATAAGTTATTGACATTGAGAGGGGGATTTAGGCCGAACAAATGGGCCGAGCTAGTTTGGGCTTGGGCTAGATTTGTGGATTGCATGTCTGAGATAGAATTGGGGTTTTGTACTTGACCGAGCTTTCCGTTTGGACGGAATTTGTCCTTGTTTAATTAGGCTCAACCGAGCATGAGAGTGACCGAGCTGGAGAGTTCGGTCAAACGTTGTCATGGGCGCTTGTTAGGACCGAGCAAATAGCGCGGTTCCGAAGGCGGATCGCAACACCGCGCTGAGGATAGCTCGGCCGAGATTGCCATGTGGCCCAATCAGGAGTTGAGGGGAAGATCCTAACATCCGTACGCGTCATTACCATTAAGCTGTTTTGTCGATGTTGTTTGGCAGTATTGTCGCATACACATGTGTAAGACAAAGAGAGGATAGTACATCCACGTGTCCAAGAAAGGACAAGCAGAGTGGTGTACGCAGAAACTATATAAATTGTGCGACGCCTCCATGGAACAAGTCTGGAATTCTTGCTATCAGAGCTTTCTCTTTTGGCTCTATCTTCTTCTCCAAGTGCGCTAATTTGACTATCCGACGCACCCGCTAGATAGCTCACCGTCGTTTTGTTTTCAGGTTGGATGACGTCACTTGGAGTTATACAGAGTTTGGACCCAAGGAGTATAGAGAGTAACAAATATTTTCTCCTGTACAGACATTTTAACACAGACATCATCATAAGAATACATGCATGAATACATATTTAAAAGAGAATTTAACATAGGACTGACTTCGTAAAATTTCCCATAATCATAAAAGCAAAAGTAAAATAGGTAATCAACCAAAACAAAAGAGATCAGAAGTCTAACAAAACCGTTTTCCAGACTTTTCCCTTTTAAACGAAGACAGAGACATGTTTGATTTATAACCAAGAACAAGAAACAACTTTCTTTCATAATAAAATTACCTGAATTCTTAAATCAACACATTTTAAGAAGTTCAACAGAAATCTATTTTGATACTGGAAAACACAAGAAAACCATATTCTTTTATTTATTTATTTTTAAACATTCCAAACAAGCACTATCGTGGCATTTTTTAAATTTACAACAGCCATAGAAAATTGAGGACAGAATTATTTGTGAGACACAAACAAATAACACTAATATTATTTTGCTAGATCTACACATAAGTTAGAAAGAAAAACAATTTTAGATTGTTAGTCAAGCTGAACAATAACCAAAATATTAAGTACAGTAATTATAATAACACTAATAAGAAATAGTAACAAAGTTTTAACTTTTTTTTTAATTTTAACCACAACGGCTTTAGATTGTTAGAAAAATGTTATGCACTAATATAATTTAATTAATAAAATAATTAAGAGATTTATGATAAATAAAATATGAAAGTAAGTAAATTCATATAGAGTAAGAAAGAATTGGCCTGTGAGATTGAGATGCGTGTACTCACTGCCTTAAAGCTGTTGTTTCTCCCCACGTGAAGGTACAACCGGAGTGCAACGACTCTAAGATACAACCTAAGCGCTCACAGTCTTTCTCATCTGATACTCACGTCCACCAAGAAGATATGAACGAGTCACGAATCATAATTATTCAGAAATACATAAAATAGATAAAGTACTCTCATGTTGCAACTCAATATCTCATATACATATGTCTTCTTGTGGTTTTTATGGATCCTCTATCTTTAGAAAACAGAGGAATATATACAAATAAAATCTTTGTAACTGAAATATTTAAAAACAATATTAATATTAATAATGGTCAATTAAATTAAATAGAAATTAATTTTATTTTTATTAAAATTTCAACAAAATGAAAATTTGGCCTGCAACTGTTCGCTCATAATACGGTTTGCGGTTTGTGTGGGTGAGTCAATCGGGTGTGTTAGTGGGTGCATTCGGTTGTGTGGGTTGGGAATTTATTAAAAACAAAAAATCAATCAAGCTGTTCATGGAACTCAATAATAGCTTATTGTTTAAAAGAAATTGATAGGATGAAACACACTATTATGAGAGTTGAGAATGATTCATGTATTTTTTTCTCTTTTTCCTTGTGGGACAACAAGAAGTAGACTTCAAAATATATATACATATAAACAAATATGGTTTGGTCATAACTTTTTCATTACTTTATATTCCATATTATTTTTTTCATACTTTCAAGCCACAAGGGCTTTACATCAGTGGGAAAAAACAATGAAATTGAGATAAAAATGTGGGAGAAAAGGAACAACCCATGTGGGAGATTAAAGATTTATTTATTTAATTTAATAATGCAGGCGATTTGAGTGCAACCTGCAACCCTCCTGCAATTCGTAATTTTATTTAAAACGTAATCTGCATTTAACCTTATCTATCTCTCGAAATCACCCCAAACCTTACGGGTAGGGTCGGATTATAAGGGTTGTGTGGGTCGGGCAACCCACCATCCAACCCTGCCCTTTAGTAAAGTTAAAGCGATTGAAATTAATGTAAATGATTGACAATCACTGAAATAAACAAAGTTAAATACATATTTTAGTAGAAAAGTAATGACAATATTATTTTTTCATCTATATGATTAACGAATTACTGATAAAAAATAATCCAAGTATTTTGTTAATTAAAATATTAAGAGAAACTAATATAATTATACCAAAAATATAGAAGTCATCGTATTTTTTTTTCCCCCAAATTTAGAGGAGGTGAGTGTAATTTACCTTAATAAATTTATTGTTATTTTTTCATTTAATCATAAAATCAATAAATGTCCAGAGACACACTTGGTTATGTTTTATTGGTTCTAATATTGGACCACATTCTATATGTAAAAGTAAGGAGAGTGAGTAACTACAACTAACTAACTTCTAGTTATATAAAAGTTAAAAAGAAGGAATAAAGAGCAATCAAGAATTCGGTTTCCTTTAGGCCTTTTCTCGTAAAAGGCACAAACAACCAATTCTCAAATTTAGGACTCATTTACTATAAAAATAATAAAAAATCTAGGACTCTTTTAACTGTATTTTATAAGTTAGTTTATAAATTAACAAATAATAAGGGTGTGTTTGGTAACGTTTACGTTTTCAGTTTATATTTACAAAAAATTTATAAACTGATTTTTGTTTATTTTTAGAAAAATATAAACTTTGATAATTAACAAAATGTTTAAAAAAATTTAAAAATATAAAAAAGAGTGAGAAATGGCAAGTGGTGGCAAGTGACGGGAGAAGACGGTGGTGGAAAGTGGTAATGGTGGGTGGTGGGTAGCTGGTGGTGGTGGGTGGTGGCGAGTGGGTGGTGGTGGTGGTGGGTGGGTAAATTATGCATTGAAATCTTAAAATGGTAGGGAATGATTTGGGTGGTTTCGGGGTTGGTCAACACTCTATTGGAATGGTGGCAAAAGTAGAAGAATAAAAAAGAAAAGAAGGTGATCTGGGAAGTAATCTCATTTGTAGTTATATGGTCAATCTGGGCTTAAGGAACAAATGCATGTTTAATAATGTGCAACCAGATTGGGGAGAGTTGGTTGATTTAATCAAGCACTATGTCGTATTTTGAGCTAGTGTGAAATCTGAGCTGAGGGGGTATCCAGAAATAGCATCCTTTACTGTTGGCAAGATCTTTCATTGCGTATCTAAAGGGGCTGAAGATAGGTGCTATTGTTAGCCTGTGCACTAAGGTCTTCCAGAAGGATGTGGCTCGATTCATTATTGCACAAATGGTTCTATTGATTATTTGGTGTTGCTAAAGATTTAAGTTGGGGCTGCTATGCTTTTGATATGCTTCAGTTGTTATTATTGCCAAGGTGAGCTTGGTGTGGTTTATTATTTGCTATTGTGGTGAATGGTGTCTAATAAGGTGGTGAATTGTGTGGGATTTGCATATGAGGCTATTGTTGTGCAGTGAAAATTGTGTTTGGTTTTATTAGTGCTTATTTTTTCCCTTTGTATTTTTGGTTGTTCTGTAGTTGGTGCCTTATTAGCCTTTGGTGTAGTGTTAGTAAATGATTGGACTTTCTTGTTAGTGTCAACTTAGTTGGGATGATTGAGTTTGCTTTGATAGTTTTTGCACTCCCTTTTTATTGATGTTTACATGCTTATATGTTTGATCTTAAATATGGTATTTTCTTTTGCTAAAAAAAAAACTGAAAACTCAAAATGGAAACACATTTTTTGTGTTTTCATTTTTTGGCCAAATTTATAAACTGAGACCACTGATTTATAAATCAAAAATTTTACCAAACAAGTTTTTATTTGAGTTTTTTAAATTTTTGTAAATATAAACAGAAAACAGAAAACGTAAGTGTTACCAAACGGCACCTAAGTAAATGTTAGAAAGTATGTTATTTGGCACACTAATGTGTTTTGTTTTATTTTATTTTATTTTACTTTTTTAATAATAATTAAAATTGAAAATTATTGAAAAATCTAATTTGAGGCATTAGGTCCAATAAATATTTTTTGTTGGTGAGAATTCCACCATTTATAAAATAATTTGGTAAGAAATCATTTTTATTATTTTAGAGGACATTTTATTTTCATTTTTATCACTTATCTATCTATTGAATTTTTTGACTATCTATTGAAATATTTTTTTATCTGTTCAATTTCTTAACTATCTGTTCAATTTTTTTCTTTATTTGTTCAAATATCTATCTTATTTTGTTTTATTTTTAATTTTTTTATGATTTCTTTTTGATGTGTGACACATAATAATATAACTTTCAACATATTGGGAAAAAACACGTAAGAAAAGGGTTGGTTTGTGAACTCCAATAATAGTCAAAAACTTATTAGGGCCATGTTTGGGGTGGTTGTTTGATTTTTTTGACTATTTTAGCATGGTTAAGAGCATTCACACCAGTTTCTTTAAAATTTTAGTCAAATTATAGCTAAAAGAGCTATTTTACTATTTTAGCTAGTCACTTCTTGAGTACCTACTACATTAAGCTCTTTATTCTAACTTAATCTTATTAAAATATTATTTTCTTATTGGGTTTGTTATTTTTTCTTTTTTTATTGAATTTATAAGTTATCAGCCAAAACAATTCTTAAAAAAAATAAAAAAATTGGCCTTTGACCGGCAAATCTGTCGGACTTCCGGTAACACTAATTTCTGTGTTGTAGCGATGGACAGTACCTCGCTTGTTGTAGCGAGGTAATGTAGCACTCGTAAATTAGCGATGAATAATAGCAATGCACGTCCATTTTTGATGGACAGTATTACCAATTTAGCTAAAAAACGATTTTAACTACTTTGATGTGGATGCTCTAAAATAGTTATGTTTGAGAAGTTGGTTGGCCTTTTTTTTTTTGGTAGTTGATTTGATGGTTGCGAGAGAAAAAATAAAATGATTATGAATTGGATATGACATTTCATTTTATTAACTATTTTAAATTATTTTACCTTTTAATGAGCTATTTTAGCTAAACTCTTTTTTCAAATACCTCCTAAAAAAGTCAAAGTTAAAAAGTTAAATAAAAAGTCAAAAAAATTCCTTTCTCCTCTACTTTTTACTCTATTTTTTTTTATAAAAAATTTGAAAACTATCTCAAATATATTAATTTTCTGATCTCATATTTTAATTAAAATATCATATTTTCAAAGCCGGCGGTGGAGCTTGGAAGCGGAGGTAAAAAGATATAATATTATTATTATTATTGTTAAAAGGCCTAAAGGTAAATAGGAAAATATTAGGGCGGAATTAGAAAATAAGTGATATATGAGGATATGGTGTCAGTATTGTGCTTTACTTATAATGGGGACTACTGTGCATCCCATGAGACTATTGTGCTTTACTTATAATGGGGACTACTGTGCATCCCATGAGACTTGTTTCGTATCTTATTTTGATAATTTAAATTATTTAAATTTTAAAAATATTAAAAATATATATTTATAAAAAATTAAATTAATTAAATATTAATAATTCTTTCATCAAAACACATCTGCATATATATAAATATATATATATATATATATGTATTTATTAAACTGAATATAAATATAATTTAATTAAGGGGTTGCCAATGTCTGATTAATTTGATTTTTATAGATATATTCTTCTTGATATTTCTAAAATTTAAATAGTTTAAATCATCAAAATAAAATTTAATGACTTCCACATATTACACAAAAGTCACCGCAGTGCATCAAAACACAATAGTCACCCTAGTGCAACAAGGCACAAAAGACACCCCAAATCTCATATATGAGGGGGATTTATTATAATTTATTATTATATTTTCTGCTTAATTTTACTTTACATTTATTAAAAAGAAAGTTGGTAAAACTATGACAAATTTTTTTTAAAAAAAAAGTTATATTTTTTTCAAATATAAATGAGAGTCAATGTAGTTTATGTTTTATATTTTAGTAAGGGAGTCGCTCTTCTCATTCTATTTTATTTCAAATACATTTATTTTTTGTCTTTATCATACAGATAGTTACTATTTCAGTTTATTTTGCTCCAAATACACTATCCTCTATGTATAATAAGGATAAAAAATAAAATGTATTTAGAGTAAAGTGGAGTAAGAATAACGGCTCCATTTAAGAACTATATATCATATAATGCCAATTTTTATCATCTTTTTATTTTACCATACATATGATAAGGTCCGATTGACTCTCTCTATATCTTCTTTGTTTATTTATTTATTGTTTTTTTTATCTACTTTCTTCTACATATATGTATAACATATTAAAAAATAAAAAATAAATTTTCTACCATAATTAGTAGAAAAATGATTTGTGCCTCGAAACTTTTTGCACCGAATGCCCCTAATGCCTAAAACGACGTCGTTTTGGGCATTATTTTTCATTTATTTTTTTTTCCTTTTTTTTCTGCCATTTTTCCAGTCGTTTTTCCATTTTCCATTTTCGTCGCAGAGAGGAAGAGGGAGAGAGAGAGAAGAGGGAGAGGGAGAGAAAGAGAAGAGAGAAAGAGAAGAGGAGGAGAGGAGAGAAGGGCCCCCTCCTGTGCCTCGCCGCCGCCGATCGTCGATCGTCGCAGCCCACCGCCGTCGCCTCCGGCCCCGCCTCCACCTCCTCCCGGTTGATATGGCCCCCTCTAGTCCTTCCTCTTCTTCCTTCTCTTCTTTATTCTTCTTCCTTCTTCTTCATTCGGGGGATTCGAGGCGCTCCGGATTCGGGCTCCCAATCAAAACTCTAATTAGTATCTCAAACTTCTAATTATTTATAGATTAAGTTGTGTTTTAATTTTGAATTGAGAAGGATTAGTGGAGCACAAATAAAAAAATAAAATGTTAACGAAAAAAAAACGGAAGAAATAAAGAATGAATAAGCTAATTTTTGTTATTTAATTTTGTGGCCTAATAAATCTTTCCTCGAATTTTAAATATAGTTTTACGCTTCGTTTGTCTGTATGAAAATTATTTTTTAGAAAAAATATTTTTTTATGCTTGGTGGTGGTGGGATAAAGGTGGCACTACAAGAAATTGTACTTTTGACAATTAAATTTGTACTCACCAAAAGTAAGATTTTAGTCGCCGAAACATTTTCCCGACTAAATGTTTTGGTCGCCGAATTTGTCGCGGGAAGATTATCGGGGAAGGTATTTGCGACTAAAAAATATTTAGTTGCCAAAAGTAAAGGTATTGGCGACAAAAATAATCTTTAATCACTGATGAGGCTAAATTGGCGATTAATCTGTTAGTTACCAAAATTTTACAATTTAATTTAAATAACATTTTCAGCTACTAAAATTTTTGTCGCCAAAACTTGAAGTATCTAGGGCGACCAAAGTTTTGGTTGCGAATAAATATATTTTTTTTTGTTCATCTAACTTTTTCTGTTTAGTTGCCTAAAGTCCGATTTGTTGTTTAGCTACTAAATAGTTTAGTCGCCTAAATTCAATTTTTTTTTTTTTAACTACTAAAGTTTTAGTTGCCTAAAATATAATTTTTATGTTTTGGCGACTAAATATTTAGTCGCCAAAAGTGTTTTTCCTTTTTTTGACTACTAAATAATTGATTGCCTAAAGTGTTTTTTAAATGGCTACTAAATATTTAGTCGCCAAAAAATTTAATTCTTTTTTAGCTACTAATTATTTAGTCACTAAAAATATTTAACTCTATTTTTTGCTACCAATTGTTTAGTCGCCAAAAACATCATCTTATGTTTTTTTATTTTATTTTAATTAATTTGTCCACAACCTGTACATATCCACCGCAACCGGTAACAGGTATAAAAACAAAACAATATGTATATATTATCACCCATTCCATAACACATATTTCACTTACAACCATCAAACAAAAAAGAATAACTTATAGTGTCAACTTCTATACAAACCAAGTATATATTCCAATTGAAAATAATAACTTCATACATAACAAATAAGCATACAAAAACAATGTCCTCCATACACAAAAATACATTTACTACTATGTGAAATGGCCATTTGGCATGGTACAAATTACCACGGTAATCTGTACCACGGCAAAAGGAAATCTATATACCACGGCAATAAATACAAGTTCAATATCAAAAGTATTCTGCACCCCACCAAAAGTTATATGTACGATTCATCCAAATTCCACACAAAAAGCAGAGGATGACAAAAAAGAGAGACTGTTCAAAAGTATAAATTGTCCTCCGTACACAAAAATGGAAGATCCACATGTCTATGCCAAAAGCCATCTACAAAACAAAAATTACACTCATTAGTTCCATATGGCATTTGAACATAATTTCTATGCCAAGAAAAAAAGTTATTAGATCTGTAAAGGGATTTTTATTTTATTTTATTTATTTTTTGGTTGAGGTGTAGTTTCATCCCTGCAATCATAATATTTTGAAAATGAAATTAACATTATTGAAATGTTTAGGAACCTAAATAACACAAAATGCACAAGAGTAAAAGCCCAATTAGTCTCTAAAAATGACAATCAATGTAAAGTTATGCAACATATATATTCAGCAGTAATGAGGAAAAATTTAGCCCCTGCAAAATGACAATTAATATAAGGTTGTGTAGCATATTCAGCAGTAATGAGAAAAAATTTAGCCCCTAAAAAATGATAATTAATGTAAGATTGTGCAGCATATTCAACAGTAATGAGAAAAAATTTAGCCCCTAAAAAATGACAATCAATATAAGGTTGTGCAGCATATTCAGCAGTAATGACATAAATTTTTTTTGTAAAACAACTTGGCAATGTTTATTTGTCAAACTAGAAGATGATTAAAGGTCAACATTAAGGTTAAATTAGGCCTACAGCTCAAGTATGTTTCTCTTCAGTTTGGTTCATTACAACCCTGTTTGGTTGTCACATTTAGCAGAAATGTCATGTTGTTGAGTAAATGTTTCAATGCACTAAGAGATCATTGAAATAGTTTTGCCTATTACATATAAGCTGTGACAATTCAATAAATTACGCCATTGATTAGTCAATCCAAACCACCTAGAATCTTATAAATGGACCTATCAATATGATCATTCTCATCAATGAAATGGTTTGGGGGCTGCTTTGCATTTTCGCCCCCCAAACGGTCTTTTTTGACTAAGTTAAAGGCGTTGTTCACTCCAACTCCCAACCTACGTGTGCTAATTACACCCCGTCTGTCCCACAGGTCCTATTTGTCATGGTGAAGCTACCCATGACGTCCATAGAGTGGTTCAGAGGCTGCTTTGCATTTTCAGCCCCGAACGACCTTTTTCCACTAAGTTTACGGCATTTTTCACTCTAACTCCCAACCTACGTGTGCAAATTACATCCCATCTGTCCCCATGGGTCCTATTTATCACGAGGAATCTACCCGTGACATCTATGCAATGGTTCGGAAGTTGCTTTGCATTTTCGGCCCCGAACGGCCTTTTTCGACTAAATTTATGGCATTTTTCACTCCAACTCCTAACCTGCGTCTGCTAATTACATCCCATCTGTTCCCACAGGTCTTATTTGTTATGAGGAAGCTACCCATGACATCTATAGAGTGGTTCGGGAGCTGCTTTGCATTTTTGGCCCCGAATGGCCTTTTTCGACTAAGTTTATGCCGTTTTTCATTCCAACTCCCAACCTACGTGTGCTAATTACATCTCGTCTATCCCCACATGTCCTATTTGTCACGAGGAAGCTACCCGTGACATCCATAGAGTGGTTTAGAGGCTGCTGTGTATTTTTTCCCTCGAACGGCCTTTTTCGACTAAGTATAAGTTGTTTTTCACTCCAGCTCCCAACCTACGTGTGCTAATTATATCCTATATATCCCTACAGGTCTTATTTGGCACGAGAAAGCTACCTATGACATCCAAAGAGCCTTCTAACATGAATTTGTCAGTGTGTTATCATGATGCCCTTTATAGCAAATTTTTCACTTGGCAGCAACCAGAACTTGCACAGCATGAGTCAAACGACTATGAAGAGGTCAAGCATCAGCCATTGTGTTGCAGGTTCACAATTGGCAGAAGCAGGGATCTTATCACACTGATCAACAATGAAAAGATCTAGTTATGCTCGGTGATGAATACTTGAGTAGTCCTATACAGGATGTGTGTGTGTGTGTGTGTGTGTGTGTGTATGTGTATGTGTGTGTGTGTGTGTACATAATTTTATTAGCATGTAAATAACATGAACTTTAGTTAGTATAACATTGATACACTGCAAAAAAAAAAAAAAACAATCGAGCTTGGTTGATTCAACTCAGTTTGAAATCTCAAATGACACTTGGATATTTATGTATTAACTTGTTCAAAAGGAAAAATAAAAAATAATAAAAAAAAAAACTATCAACAAGTATCTATGGAACCTTCTAGCTGAGCTTTATTGCCCACAAATCCTTTCAGAAGTCCGAGCATCCTACATGTCAACATTAGCCTGTTCGTCAATATGGTCAGATTGAACTATATTTAAATGAAAAAAGTTCAAACTCGTAGTTATACCTCTCAATAGGATACATCCATCGATATTGCATAGGCTCTCCAAGTATAGCCTCATGAGGCAAATGAATTGCCAAGTGGACCATGACATCAAAAAAAGCAGGAGGAAAAATCTTCTCAAGCTTACAAAGTATAAGTACAATTTGTTCTTGTAGTTTCTCCAAATCAGTCACCCTTAATGTCTTTGAGTACATCTGTTTGAAAAAACTTCCCAACTCAAACACTGTGGTCCCAATCTCTGTAGGAAGGACTCATCGCATCCTAATTGGAAGAACTCGTTATGGACATGACAGTCATGACTCTTGAGGCCAACTAATTTACTACCATTCGCGGTGACACAGTTGGATATATTTGTCGCATAGCTATCGGGATACTTAATCGATTTCAAGAAATCACAAAAACATTGTCTCTCTGTTGGGGACAATGTGTACAATACCAGAGGCATCTCGAAAGAGCCATTGGCATACCTTATCAAGTGTAACTCCTTTCGTATTTGCATGTCCTCTAAATCCAAACGTGCTTTTTTCGTGTCCTTGTTCTTGCCATCTATGCTTAATAGTGTCCCAAACAAATTGTCACATGTATTATTCTCTATGTGCATGACATCAAGATTGTGTCAAAGCTCAGTGTTTTCCAATAAGGTAGGCCAAACAAAATGCTTCTTTTTGTCTAGTTCGGAGTTGGATTTTCATTCCTTTGTCTTTTTCGGTTGTTTGGATGCTTTCCATACAGCTTGTACGTCCCCAAAACATAGAACGCAAAATTTATATATGTTTATCTTTACATGTTTATGCATATGTTATCAACAACTTAATGCATAAAACTATGTACTTAATGTAAGACTGTACTACATTCGTGCATACACTGTAATTGTTAATTTCCTTGTTACTTATGTCCTGTGCATAAATTGTGCCATATTCTAATGGCAGTAATGTTATAAATATCTATACATATATATATATATATATATATAATGACCTAATAACTAAAATAAAACAAATATTAAACAAAATTGCACAAAATACAATTCAATGTATTCAATTTGAAATCATCATTACCTTTTGTATACAATACAAGAAATTACACTTATTTTTTTAATATTTTTGGTTTCAGGAACTTCATGACAATTTATCTTATTTCTGTAAGTAACTTAGGTCAAGGAATTTCTTGGGATTTCTGTAATTAACCTTCAACGTTTAACTTTCTAAGTGCAACTTTTTGAATGCTAATTGTTTTTACATTTTGAGTTTGGATCAATGTGGATTTTGGGACAGTGTTATTAACAAATAAAGTCTTGGAAAAATGTTTTGGAATATATAACAGAAAACAGTCATCCAAATATATCATTTTGAGAATTATAACATGTCAAGATATGAGTTTGACATTGTTGAAATGGAAAAACCACTAAAGTGCTATCATGGTATGAGGTGATAATTCATTTAATGAGTCATTTTCAAAAAAAATTGACATCTTATGCATTTTCTATATATGTTCATTAAATAGACAAGTCAAGTTGGTAACATGTATTATTTATATTTTCTGCAGTAACCATCTTCAACTCTTTTTTTCTTTAATGTGTCTAAAGGCATGTAAAATTATGTAGCATTGTAAGGATACCTCGATGAGCAATTTATTTAGCTAGAGGATTTGTAGGATGATGCTAACCCAAATTTCGTAGAGAAAATTGTCACATTGTTTTACACTGATTCATAACATTGATGAAGGACTGGAAGTAGCAAAAAATCAACAACACAAAAGTGAACAAAACACTCACTTTTTGTTTTTGATCAATGATATAGTCTTGTAGCAAAAATTTTCAAATTATTCATTGATTATGGGTTTGACATCAAAATTTCTTCTCTGTCAAACCCATAAAACTAAAATCAAATCCATTTTGGACATGAAGAATATCATAATTTCATAGAAATCAAACACTTCAACCAAATCCATTTATGAAATCAACGCAAAATTAAACTAAAAAAATCATATAAATCCTAGATGAAGTGTGAGAAATAGAGGAAGAGAAAGAGAGAGAGAGAGAAAGAGAGAGAGAGAGACCTAGATCGATAGAGAGGGAGAAGACCGAGAGCGATAGAGAGAGAGAGAGAGAGACCTGTGATTTACGGTAGTGTCGGTGGTGATTTGCTGTGGTGGCGGTGGCGACGTGTGACGGTGGGAAGCGACGTTGGGGTAGTGACCATTAGTTATGAGTGGACATCAAGTTTGGTTGTGAGTGGTCTATGTGTTTGTGAGACAAAATATAGATAAAAGATCTATGTGAAACAAATTGAGGAGGACGCCAATATTCATACGCTTCCCTCTAAAAAAAATTTCCCTACCTTTAGCGACTAAATTCTGTTTTGTCGGCAAATATAACTCAATAACAACAAAAGCTTTTGTAGCTGTTTGTGTAATTTGGCTACTAAGTATTCTTTTTGTCGGCAAAAACTAACTATACAACGACTAAATTTTTTTAGTTACTGGTTAATATTTCCCGACTAAAGTTTTGATCAGCAGAGAGTAAGCCAATAAAATAAACCTATTTTTTGACGACTAAAATTTTTTTGGTCGGCAAAAGGCTGTGTACGCCGACTAAAACCAGAATTAGTAGCCTAAAACATAGACAAATGCCAACTAAAACTTTTCTAGTGGCCTATGTACATTATTTTTAGCAACCAAAATTTTTTTAGTCGCCAATAACTAATATATAGCTACTAAAAAATTTTAGTAGCTAAAATGCAAAATATTGCTGACCAATAGAAAAATTAGTCAGTAAAGGTTAGACTTTTGGCAACTAAAAAAGTTTTAGTCGCCAAATTTGATCGCCGAAGGTGCAAATTGTTGTAGTGTGGAGGTGATGGCGGGATGATGGTGACGGTAATGGTAGCGGTAACTGCGATGATGGTAGTGTGGCGGTGGAGGCGAGAGTAACGGTAATAGTTTGAAAAATATTTTTTGCCTTTTAAAAGTGAAAAAAAAAATTAAGACATTACTTGTTAGGCCATCTCCAATTCTTTATCAAATATTTCATCAAATTTAAATTTGATGAAAAATACCTTAAAACTCAACTCTAACGCCTTCATCAAATTGGTATCAGAAGAAAGGAGAACCAAATTTTTCATCAAATCAAAGGAGATTTTATCCGTCATCAAATTTTACAGGTAGCCGTTAGGTCAGGCGTCCTCTCGGACAACCGAGCTTTCTTTATTTGAACATTAATTTTTACTCATGGCCGGACGTCTTCTTGGACATCCTCTCGGACAATCGGGTTTGTAACAAGATTTGATGAAAATTTTGAATACCTTTAGAGTGCATTGTATCAAGTCAAACTTATTATCAAATTTTTATTTAAATTTAATGAAAATTTTGATGGAGCGTTAAAAATACTCTTTGCAATGTTTTCAAAACTTAACTACATAATCATTAAAATATTTATAATTTTACATAAGAACAAGTGTCCCAAGGTACAAGTAAATGACAAAAAATTTAACAAAAATATAACATTTTTTACTAATTTAATACATTTTTATTAAAATTCATATTCTTTGTAATATTTTTAAGACACTTTATACATATTAATATTAAATAATAGATAAAAAATACTTGTTAATATTTACTTTTTACATATTAATACTACATCACTGATTTAAAAATATTTTTTAACCCATTGGACAAGTAATTTCTCAAGTAAAAAAAAAATTTATCGTAAGCACTGCACTTATCCAACTATGAAGTGGGTTGACTTTTTGGCTTTTTAACTTTTTTGGCTATTTTAGCCTGGGCTAAAAAGCTTGGTTTGGGAAGAACTTTTTGGCTTTTTGACTTTTTTGACTTTTTTTGTAAGAGAAAAGTGTAATGATTATGGGTTGGATGTGATGTTTTGTTTGTTGTGGCTAAAATAGTCTATTTTGTCTTTTGTGGCTATTTTAGCCCCAACCTTGCTTGCCAAACGGACCCTATAAAGATCAAGTGGAAGAGATTGATAAGACATTTATCATATTATAAATAAAAATTATCAGTTGATCTAAAAGTATTATATGATGAGGTTCGTGATTAATCATAAACTCTCATAACTCATCATGTTCTCTAATCGATATGTTATATTTATAATTTTTAATAATTTGATGAGGTTGGTTCTTTATAATTGAGAAGTTATTATGATGAGGTTGGTTGGTCTTGGAACATCATCTCAAAGGTGTTGTATTTGGTAGAAGAGATGATATTTATAATTTATGTACGGGGAGGAAATAATTCTCCTCGTATAATCCTGTTGACCAAGTCCACGCTCCTCCGTACGACGTCGCTTTGTCACCTAAAAACACAAACGTGAGCTAGCCGGCGGGTGTGTGCCGGAAACCTCTCCGATGCCTAAGTCAGTAAGCTTGACAAATAGACAAAACTCTAAGTTCTCAGAAATTTTGCGTTCAATTACCTCCTCCAAGGTGATGCTTGTGGGCTTTTATAAGTTTTCCGTGGCACAATCCTAGTAGGACTTGTATTTCTCCATGCAGAGTCCTCCTAGGATTCATTCTCCTAAGGATAATGCTTATCCTTTTACACCCTCCCCCACTGCTTAAACCAAGTGGGATGGTTTTCTTTATGGCCGAACTCCCATTCGACCGAAGTAAGAATGGCTATGCCGAGCCACAAAGTAGGCCATACTAACAGTAGTTCGGTTCTTCTTCATGTTACACCATATCTCGGTTCTCATACATGAACCGTGGTGTGTTTGGACCGATCCACTGAGTAACAACATTACAACCGACCTATCCCGAATTCAATCATGACCGGACTACCTTTTTGAGACCGGATTAACTCAAGTTGTCAAAACCGAAGCAGCTTTACATTCCTTTAGCCGAAGTAAGTCAATCATCTCCGCAGAGCCAGAGTAAATCTATCGTTCTTGAGCCGGAGTCACTTCAACAGCTCGGGCCAGAGTGACTTTTATCTCTTTTGGGCCGCAGTAATATTTCGGCCTTTTACCTAGTCCTTGGCATTTTGGGCCACCAAGTCCATCTCACAGCTCGGCCCAATTTTTACCAAAAATTATCTTCTCAATTTATATTAAATGATTAGAAAATATGTAAAGATACAAAAATTTATAATTAATGAGAAGTGCCGTCACGTCAGAAACACTAAATAATTTTGTTCTTATTCACTCAATATAAAATTATAAATTTAACTTTTTATACCAATTAAAACACACCTGAAATAATCACTTAATATATAATATAATCATAAGTTCACTTCGTACCAATTAAAATACACCTGAAACGATGTTCAATTCACCAACCAATAATGTGAAAGTTGTCGGGCGTGGATGTTTGACTGATTGATTACACCTACGGTCAGAAAGTAGGTGTACATCACTGTGTCATTTGGTCCCGTAGACTTTGGGTTGGATGATTGTCAGGTCCGTGCCGCTTGTTCGTAAACAAAAGCCGGAACAGAACTACGTACAATCAGCCGTACAAGTGGCATGACAAGCAACCGACGCTCAATTATTTG
Organism: Camellia sinensis; assembly: GCF_004153795.1. NCBI lineage: Eukaryota > Viridiplantae > Streptophyta > Magnoliopsida > Ericales > Theaceae > Camellia > Camellia sinensis. The sequence goes on from NW_021025970.1 coordinate 281,709, forward strand.
GTGATATTAAAATATTATTTCACATAAATTACTATTGAAAAAATTGATAATAAATACAATTTAGAAGGTATCTAAAATATTAGATCTCCGTTTGGGAAGTGGGTTGAATTTTTAGTTTTTTAGCTTTTTTGACTATATGAGCCTGGGTTCAAAAGCTTAGGCCAAGTTTGGGAAGACTAAATAAGTGCACTTTTTGTCTTTTTGGACTAAAAAATTGAGATTGAAAATATGGATGTTTGGGTTAACTTTTTGACTTTTTATGGAAAAATGTGTAATAAAAAATTGTAAAAATTGGTTTGTAGAGGAAAATTTGAATTGGGAGTTGTGCAGCCGTAATTGTTGACTTTTGGTGAATAGTGTTAACTTTTTAACTTTTTGAGTAACTTTTTGGCTTTTTGGCTTATTTGGGACTTCCCAAACTTAGCCTTAGTTTGGGAAGGATTTTTGGCTTTTTGGCTTTTTCGATTTTTTTATGAGAGAAGAGTGTAATGATTATGGGGTTGGATGGGATGTTTTGTCTGTTGTGGCTCATGAGCCTATTCTGTCTTTTATGGCTCATTGAGTTAAAAAAGCCCAATGAACTCTTGCCAAACCAATATATTTTTATTAGTAAGAAATCCATTATTTGTAAAATAATTTTCGAGAGATCTTTTTATTTGTTTTAAAGAAGATTTTATTTTCAATTTTATCTCTTAATTTATCTGTTAACTTCTTTTATCTGTTGACTTTTTTTGATTATCTGTTCAAATTTTTCATCTATTTGTTCAAATTATTTTCTATTTTTTAATTTTTTTGTCTATCTGTTCAATTTTTTTTTTATGAAAATTTTTTATCTATGCAAATTTTTTATCTGTCCAAAATTTTTATCTATTCAACAATTGATCCAACTGTTGGTGCCTGGATACACATCATTTTGTATTTTCTTCTCTATTTTTAAGGTTTTCAAGTTCCGAAACAAAGTTTTCGGTCTTAGGCCTCTAATTTTTTTTTTAAAACACTTTAATTTAGTAATTTTATAAGCCTATTTTGAAATACCTTTCTTCACTGGTAGTGCCCAAGGTCATTAGTGATGGCAAGGAAGGGATGAGATAGTGAAAACTTATTTTGGAAACATATGAAAATATCATTTTTTAGAAAATTTTAAAATTTTGGAATCAATTTTACTTTTTTTAAAACAAAAACAACATATAAAACAAGTTTTTATTTGTAACTTTTTTCAGCATCACTCCAACGTGGAACTTGGTCGAGTGTTACCAAAGAATCCCCACTACTGGTTGGTAATCCACCTCAAGTAGTGATGGCAGCCATAGGCCGATACATCTTTTTTAGCCAACTCCTCCTAATCAAAGCTTCACTTCCCTTAACAATCCCACAATCACATGTATTCCTTCAAACCTTGACACTCACAGCTAGGGGTGTTCGCGGATCGATTTTGTGTGGTTTGCGGTTCGGTTTTGACCCGCCCGCATCTATGCGGTTTGGAAAAAAGTAGCCCGCATTATGTTTGCGAAACCGCCCATTTATATGCGGGTTGGGCGGATTGGGCGATTTGAGCGGTTCGGATAAACCGTTGCCCACCCCTACTCATAGCCCAAGTTTCAAAAACATACTACTGAAACTTCAACACTCTTGCAAAATATATATATATATTAAAATAAAGAAACTAATGAATTACAACTTCCATATACAGAAAAACAAACTCAAGAAATAGTCAAAATAAAAGCAAATACAAAACTAGGATTGTAATTTCCATCAAATTAGATAACTCAAGCAAGCTCAATTTCCTGAAATCAATCAAAACAATGATGAAACCATAATTTTGCATGATCATCTCAAATTTACTAATCAAAAAATCATTTAACATTGTGAATTGACCGATACAACATCATATATATGCAAATATACACTCTCAAGTACATACATACATACGTGGTATATATATACATAATATGTGCAAATAAAAGCTATCTATTAAAATTTATCTCATCAAAAATTATATATGTTCAAATTATCTGTTGAAATTCTATGATTTTTTAATTATCTATTCAATTTTTTGAACAAATTTGTTCAACAAACAATAAATTTTCACCAAAAATCCAATCCACTATCATCATCGAAAATTCTATATCTGTTGAAATTCATCTCTTCAAAAATTCTATATGTTCAACAAACAACAAATTTCTAGCAATAACATTCTAATCCGTCCCTCCATCTCCTCTTCCACAATTGCCGACAAATGCGTTGGTAAAGCCTGCGACGGTGGTGAAGGAGGGTAAAAATGTGATTACGTTGGAGTTTTAAAGGCAATAGGCGAAGGAGCTTCAAGACAATCCAACCCTAACAATAACGATACATATATATATATAGGAAAAGAAGTACCTGAATAGGTTGGAGAAGGAGCTCCATGCGAAAGCTACGATGGTCTAAAACCTAATCTGGATCTAGAACCGAAAGAGCTCCAAGCGAAGGCTACGGTGGTTCTAGATCTCAAATCGAAGGAGTTCGACGGCGATCCAGAGCTCAATCGATGATAGAGTTGAGGAGCTGTAGTGCGAAGAGCCACTACGGCGACGATCTATTCGCAACTCTCAGCTTTTAGATGGCGGCGAATGGCAGAGGATGACTGTGCCCACGGCAAAGGAGTTGGAGTTGGAGTTGGAGCGACGGAGGGTAGTGTCGATATCAACGACGATGTGGTGCGTGCGATGACGACTAAGCAATCTAGAGTTTTGAGACTCTCTCTCGTACGTTTGTCTCTGTCTCTCTCCGCGTGAAATGATTCTCTTTCTATTACTCAGTGTAAATGATTGATATATATAAAGGTAGTTTGGTCATTGTGAAAAAGTATGCCTTTATAGACATACTAAGGGGTTGTTTAGGGTGTCCTAAATAAGTGCACTTTTTATCTTTTTGGATTAAAAAATTGAGGTTGAAAATATGAATGTTTGGGTTAACTTTTTGACTTTTTATGAAAAAATGTGTAATAAAAAATTGTAAAAATTGATTTGTAGGGGAAAATTCGAATTGGGAGTTGTGCAGCCGTAATTGTTGACTTTTGTGAATAGTAATGACTTTTTAACTTTTTGAGTAACTTTTTGACTTGCGGAGCGAAATGAGAATCAAGGCATTATTGTCTAGGTTGACGGATCACCGATTGCATCGGAGAGTGAGCTTCGTGATGGCGTCAAAGTGAGAGAAGAGAAAGGGGATGAGAGGAAGAGAGAAATGAGGTTCGATTTGAGAGAGTCAAATTTCTCTGTGATATATAGTTGTAGGGTTGGGAGACTTTAGACATTACGAAATAATATTGTAGACTTCTTTCCTTACTAAAAATGAGAGAGAGACCTGAAACTAATTTTCTCTAAGTAAAATATGAAAAGAAAATATGATTATTATAAGATTATTATTTACAAAATGGGTTTTACGTAAGCTTTTAAATACACCCATTAAATTTCTCTCTATACCAATATGTACATGTGTTTCTCTTTGTGGTATAAGATTTTTAATGCATGTGGTGAAAATACAAGAAATAGAAGTAGCGGCGTGCCCGTATTCCTTTCTTCCGAGCTCCGTCGATATCCGATCACCTGCGAGCCAATAGGGGTGAGCTACCCGGCGGTGTGTGGCCGGAAAAACCCTCCGACGATCAAGTTAGCACACACCTTCGGATGGATAGAGAGAAGGGAGAGAGTGTTTGAGTGTAAGGATTTTCTTACAGAGTGTTTGGTATGGGGGGCGCAGACAGGCTTATATACCTTCTGTGCCCCATATCCACTCCCTGTCATCTCCTGCCACGTGGCTCTGCTATCCCATCTGTCAGCTTAAACCATGCCGTTCATCACCTGCTCTCAACTGCCTGCCAGCATAGCTGGAGCTCGGCAGCCGAGCTGCCCTACCTCGGTCATACCATGCTTCATACCTTAAGCGCCCGACCGGATAACCGAGTGAAGGACCGGGCTAGGCGACATCTCGGCAAAGCTTAGCCCGGGATCCTTCTTTGGTCGGTCTTCTCGCTGGTCAGTCAACTGCCTCGGCCGACCGCGCCTTTTCGAGCGCCGGCCTCTCGGTCTGTCTGATCTCGACAATCCTCAGACCGAGCATCCTGGTCTGACCGGTCACTTCCTGGCCGAGCACCTTCTGCACGGTTCGGGGCAGCACATAGTCCAAACTCTGCCCGGCCCAAGTTCTGGTAGCCCATCTCCGGGTGAACAGTCGATCATCTCGGCCCACTGCTCTGCTGGGCCCCCAACCTGTTCGGTTTATACCTCGGACCAACGCCGGAGTATAAATCACCCTCTCAGTCTTCTATAGGCATTTCCACGTCTTCACTTGGGTCAGATTCTATGTCATAGTTTTCCACCGAATTTTCCTCGTTAGAGTTAATGTCTGATGACCCTGGCATCCTACAAATAAAAAGGTTCTAACTTAGTTAGGTCACCGAGAATTACAAATTAACTTAAGGTTTTCTTAATTGTAAAAATAATAAACTACTACCCATGGCCCAAAGGTTCAAACCTAGGCTTTGATACCACGCTGTGACGCCCTAAAAAAAAATTTTATTTTTATTTTTTTTTTGAAACGTCATAAGATTTTAAATAACCATAACTTGCTAGATAAAATTTTAACTACTAGTTAGGAACTTTTAAGTTCTTACAAAGCCAAAGTCCAACGACAGAATAAAACTACAAGTTCACACACAACGTCACAACATAGTTTAATCCTAATACAAGGGATAACAGGATTTTATTCTGACAAAATATTGACTCTAAGTCATCCAAGGTTCGATATTGGCAGCAGCTCCAATTTCAGCCTCAGTCCCTTCTTCAACATAATCTGGCATGAAACGCCAGGGCAACAAAATATATGCCATGAGTTTTGCAACACAGTAAGAAAACGTAACCAACCTACCATTCTTTTTAAGAGACAAATAATAATATTCTAAACATGAGATAACAATATAATTATACACAGAAATTACAACCATTAGAATAGTTTCAATAATTTTAATAATTTAGGTGACACTCGAAATCTCACCAAAGAGATTTAACTTACCAACCACTAAGCATGGCAACGGTTAATTTGAAACCCTCCCTTGGTCAAATATTTAAGTGTTACCAACTGTAACTACCAGGGATGCCCACATCCGGAGTTATATACCCAAGTAGTGGCATCCGTGGTCTGCCCCAAGGAAACGGTCTGCCAGGGGTAAGCAACCTCCCTGTGTGCCACCTGCACATCCACCCTTATTCCAAAACCGAATACCGAAAAGGGTTCAAATAAGTCACGTGCCATCTTAGAGTTTCGCAACACAATTTACATGAGAATTCTCAAAACCAGGGCTCACCCTGAACAACCGGTGTTAACCGTCAACCCTTAATTCCGTAAA